>OVAO01000756.1:0-18506 GCA_900406285.1 Biscutella auriculata | reverse complement strand
GTTTTGGTCAGAGCATTTAGTTTAAAAAATTTTGTTTAGGTTTTATTCTTTCATATTCAAAATTCGATTCAGATTCTTATGTTCAATAAATTACCATTCAAACATTTCTTTTGTGAAATCCTGTAAATAGAAGAAAACACGACATAGAGATAGTCAGTATTGATCCAAATACACCATGTTCTGAAACACACAGAAATTTCATGTCTTTTAAACCTTAACTACAGTGTGGACGTGTGATACTTCTTTCTTAAAAATATAACTATATCATAAGTAGTGTATTATTTAATAAAAAAAGTAATGTGATCATTTGGTAAACTGTATATTATGCAACTGAAGAGATTATATGTTATATTCTCACTTTTCTCACTTATGTTTTGATCTATTGCCATAAAAACGTTTTTTTCTAACTTTTTTAATCAATTTTTCTTATAAACCTAAATAAAACAACGACAAGAAAAAGTAAAGAATGAGAAGGATGTTCTTAACTTAGTATTTTTCTCGAGACACCAAAATGTATCGTCTTTTTATATCAAATTTGCTTACTAATTTAAATATGTTTGTTGACCAATGACAAAAGATATCAGTTAGTTTAAAATAATTATTAAGCCAATAATATAACAAAATCCTATATTTGACAATGCTTTCGATTTTTATAGTTAATTTGGATGGAACTTTTAATTATATGAATTAGTATACTCATCATTAAGGAGATTAAGGTTAGGCAAAATACTCGGACCTGGATAACAGAACCAGAACTGACCCGAATAAGGAGGAATCAAACCAAATTTTTCGTAATTACCCGATGTGTATTAAATTTATAGACCCGAAGAACCCGAATTGAACCCAAACCAAACCAGGAACCGAATAGGTATCTGAATTACCCGAAATACATAGAAATATATAAATAATATTCATATTATAATATTCAAAGTTATAAATATAAATCTATATTAATTAGTTATGTTACACTTTTATAGTAAAATATCTAAAATATTCAATATTTGAACTTTTTAGTTATATTCATGAAAACTAAACAAATTTTGTAGTTTTGATTCAAATTTCATTCAAATTGAATTAATTTTGTATTTTTTATTTCCGGTAATTCAGGTAATTTGGACCCGAACCAGACCCGAATATATTTCTATTCCTTTATGGGTCATAGATCTCCTACCCGAATTGACCCGAACCCGACACTACCCGAAACCAAAAATAAAGTTACCCGAATGGGTTCTCTAAGCATGGACCCAAACCCGAACCAAACCCGAACGCCCACCCCTAACAGAGATGTATCATGATATAGTATGATAAGTAAAACATCTATGACTCACCTAAAACTCCACTTCATCTTTATATGACTCCAATGTGAAACTCTGGAGGTTTGTTTTCTAGCTGCAATATCTATTAGATGACAGAAAAAGCTACAATATCTATTAATTCTATATCGGTACATTAAAATGTGAAAATTATATTTTATATAAGATAAGGGATATATTAAATAAACATGCAAATAATAATATATAGATAATATAAAATAACTTATGAAAATTTAGAATTTAAAATAAACCCGCACGATACTCTCCTAGTTTAATTATAGTAAAAAATTAACGGGAAAATTGTTAAAGAAACTCTGAACTTGCATATTTGGACCGCTTAAACCGTGAACTATCACTTAGGTCATTTAAACTTTATATTTTTGTTGACTCTCAATTTAAATCCCGATCCTATGTTGACTAAGCAAAATTAGACACAATGTTAACTTCACTAACAAGATATTTAAACAGAGTTAAATTTTACCGTTAGTAAAGTTCACATCGTGTCTAATTTGACTCAGTCAACAAAAGTTCGGGATTTAAATTGAAAGTCAACAAAAATATGAGGTTTAATGGCCTAAGTGATAGTTTAGGGTTTAAACAATCCAAATGTGCAAGTTCGGGGTTTTTTGGACAATTTTCCCAATATATATTTGAAACGTTTATAGATTTTTTTTTTATGAAATTTAAATTTAAAAATGAATTAAATACACTTAATTTTGTTAACACTATGTATATCACAAAATTTTAATGTATTTTAACACTTTAAACATCAAACCGTAAGAAATCTGTCACAAATATCCGACGGTTCAAAGTTCAAAGTGTTCGAAAACAGTTTAAAGTCTTTATAATCATTAATCAACATAAGAATCATGTATTTGTGCAACATGAATAATAATAGTTGATACAATACTTTAAAAATTAACTTCAATTTTTACAAAATAAGATTATATGATATAAATATTTATGAGTAAATATATACTATAGGTTAAGAAGTTTTTTTGGATAGGATAGGTTTGTAGATTTTTTTTGTTTAGTGTTTATGAAATTTTAAATTATAAATGAATTAAATACACTCAATTTTGTATAGTACTATCTATATTACAAAAAAATAATATGTTTTAACACTTTAATTATCGAACCGTCAGAAATTCGTCACAAAGTTTCGATGTGTATGTTATTTTCATGATAGGTTTTGATGGATTTTCAATGGTTCGAGGTTAAAATGTTAGAAAATATCTTTATAAATAATTAATAAAAGAAGAATCATGTATTTTTGCAACATGAATAAATAATAGTTGATACAATACTTTAAAAAATAACTTCAACTTTTATAAATTAAGATTATATGATATAGATATGTACGGATAAATATATATTTGAAAATTGTCAAAAAACTTCGAACTTGCACATTTGGACCGCTTAAACCGTGAACTATTTCTTAGGCCATTTAAACCTCAAAGTTTTGTTTACTTTCAATTTAAATCTCGAACTTCTGTTGACTGAGCCAAAATAGACACAACGTTAACTTCATTAACAGAATATTTAAACGGAGTTAAATCTCACCGTTAATGAAGTTAACCTTGTGTATAATTTGGCTTACTCAATAAAAGTTTGAGATTTAAATTGAAAACAAAACTATGAGGTTTAAATGGCCTAAGTGATAATTCACGATTTAAACGGTCCAAAAGTACAAATTCAGGTTTTTTTGAAAAAAAATCCCAAAAATTAACTATAAATATTTATAGAGAAATAAAGTGTATAAATATCAATACAATATTATTCATGAAAAATAACTCTCCTTGATTTTTTCCGACAAAATCATTTATCAACTCCGAATAATCAAGTATTATGGCTAACTCGTGTTCTATTGATATCATTTAAAATCCATTAATCGCTCTTAGACATAGTCGAACATATATAACTATTTATGAACTTCAATTTTGAAACAATTATTTCTACATAAGCAACGGTTCTCTATGCCCTTTCAAATAATCAACAAGTCCCCCTAACTGAAAAATAGAAGCTTCAATGTTCATATCCTCTAACTTTAAGGTTTTGCTTACTGTATTGAGAACATAAAGCAAAACATACCATACTACTATCCCTAACAAGAATTCAAATCCTCCAATACCATGTGTTTCACTTACTGCAAGAGACTCAACATCACTACGATGTCTAGGATTATCATTGTTTTTTGCTAAATAAAACAAAACATCTCGTATCTTTGAAGTTTGAAATCGTATTGGTTTAACACCATCAACACGACTTTACCAACAAGTTTGTGATAATGGTTTGAGTGTACTATCACCTACCATAGATTTATAGACTTCTCAATTGTTAGTTGAAGATGCAAATAGCCAGTATATACGCTGGACAATACCAAAAAATGATATAGCTTTCTTAGACGAAGAAACCATGTCACAAAGAGCAAGTTTGAAACTATAACATCCACATGAGAATAAAATGTCAATTAGATTTAGATCAAACAATCTTTTATGTGCTGCTTTATGTCTTCCTTTCATATTTTTTCCTTGTCATAACCTTGTCCCCTTATATCATCAATATTCAACTTAAGATTAACCAATGCATCTTGAAGGTTGTCAAAATTTTCCTCTCCTCTCTTGTCTTTGGTTTCTAAGAAGATTAAAAAGAACTCCTCAACCTTAGCTGAATTTGTAGAAACATCTACACATCGAATTAGAAAAGTCATATACTCTTCACGATTTAGGAGTAGAATCCAAAATAATTGAAAAATACTTCGCATCTTGGATATTCCTTAAAAACAAAAACAATCCACTATTCGAATCACCAGTTTTTTTTTTCATTTTCTCCACGAAATGCTAAATTTATTTATGCTTGAGTCTTTATCATTACAATTATCTTCAACATCACATCTTTCAATGCTTTTCTCCTTGTTAATTGTCTCTTGCAAATGTTTACCAGTAGTTTCTTTTTTCAGCCTCATTTCTAACTTCATCCAACGACGTATACAAACAATATGATGATAAGTAACCCTGTGTTTCAACCTATGTAAAACATTTCTCCAATCATCAATCCAGTAGTTACCAAATTAGGTCGACCTGACTCTCCAGTTAATAATTTTACAACAAAACATTTACGATGGTCTTTTTGAGTAATCTAACAATTTATGGTATTGTTTCTCTCCATTGCTCATTTTTCTAGTATAACATGAGTAAGTGAAACCTCTATCAATATCATCTCTTGGAAAAGGATAATGAGTTGGAGGCCTTATGGGTGAACTTTTCTTATCAAAAAAATCTCTTATTCTCTGTTCAATTTTTTCCCTAGTTTCCAAGATCATCCAAATCTGCATCCTTGTGAAGACTTAATATCGTTAACTTTCTCATGTTTTTTCATATTTTCATTCACATATTGTTCTTTGTCCTCACAAAATCTGCATCAGTTTCAACAATAACTTCTTCACTCTTTGCATATGCATTGTTTCAACAATAACTTCTTCATCTTCTACATTCCTCTCATTCTTAATTCTAATAGTTTGATTAGTTTCGGCAGTTTTAGTTTTGGTTACATATTAAAATTGTTATTGATTTGAGTTTCATCAATTCATCTTGCATGTTCTTTCTCTTCTTATTTGCACAATCGCTTGGTTGATTTATGATTATGTTTCCTGGTTACATTTTCAGAAAAAGAAGAACACATTATAAATTATTATGATTCCTCACAAAAACTGATAATAATATATAATCTAAAAAACACACACAATTGGTTCTTTGTATTTTTTTTCAACTTATGCTTAATCCTAATAATAAGAAGATATCGGTCCACAAAAAAACTATTATAATCTAATTTGATCATATGTTGAAATAAATTTTAAAAGAACATCGGTCGAAGGCTCTATTGTTCATAAATTTTATTTAAAATAAGAAAAACTTAGAAAAGAAAACTTAAAAATAGAGAAAGAGAAAAGACATACCTTTAAATCAAAATAGTGGGGATTAGTAATGAATAGCAATCTGACTCTAGCAAAAACTTTGCGAAGAATTGAAGAAGAAGTCGAATCGTTGAGCTCTACTATTTTTAATTCAATTGATTATTTTATAGTTTATATAAGTTATTTATGAAAATAAATTACGACTCTTAGAAATGAATAAATATCGAATCAAATAAAAAAGGAAAGTAAAAAATAAAAAATGTAGTCTATGATCGACTATAAATTAATGTTTTTATTTTTTTGGGTAGTATACTTTTTAAAAAGGAATATGAATTTTTATAAAGGATAATCATTCAAATCTTTTGTTAGCTAAAAAAGATAAACTTCCAAGTCTTTTGTTAGCTAAATAAAAGAAAATAATAAAAAAGAACAATGCATAGTTTTTTAGCTCAAAGAGATTATATTTATTTGAAGCATAGACATTGAAATAAATTCTTATAATAGAGTCAAGCATAAACACAAAATAAGATCCAAAATTACATGAACCAAAAAATTAACCAAAAGAGATATCTGCTAGCAAAAAACAGTGTAACCAAGCAAGACCTTCTATGTTTAGAGAAGATCTTAGGCGACCCTCCCAAGTGACACTAGATACTGTTGCAATTATCGGTGCATTAACCCGACAATGGACAAAAGAGAAAGAAATAAATTGGTATCCTCTTGATATTCTTTTAATACAAGCCAGACAATTACGGAAACAAGGCCAATCACGAAGATTGTGAATTGCATCATTAACACTTTTACAAGAAGATTCAAATTGCATTGAAGAATACCTCAGATCGATCAAGCTTTGAAATGCCCAAATTAGACTTTTTAGGGTTGCTTCTGTTGTAGAGGATGATTGTGTCATGGCATCTCGAGCATGATGTAGAGTTGATGCCGAAGAGTCATGAACTAGCCAAGTAGTATTTGAAATGAAGCTACTACTCTTCCATGTTACATGAACACTACATTTAAATGACTGCAATGAAGGTCTAAGCCAAATAGTTGCATTATGATTATTATCAAAGGAAGGAACTGTTCATGGTGTTGATTGCAGATCCAACCATTACAAAGTATCTTGAAAAGTTGTATTGGTGGTATGTTGCAAATCATCCAACTTTTGAGTAAAAACAAAAACAGTTATGATTCTTCCAAATAGCCTAGAAAATCCATGGTATTGTAGAGTGTAAAGCTTGAGGTACAACAACATCCACTGATAGATCCAACAAATAAGAGAGATTTTGTTCAAGAGAATTATCCAAGAATTCGTTGATAGGTAATGATATATAATATAATTTTTTCTAACCATTATTTCATACCAATTTTTTATTGTTTGTTTCCTAAATTCGTTTATATATTTTGATATCTAAAAGATTTTACTTTGCTTATTTTATCTCATGTCAGCCAACCAGATAAGATATAATTAGAGAATATTTTTTGTCAACAATAGAATTAGAGAAGCTATAGAGCTAATTAGAGAATATTTCTACCCCATCACTCTTGTCGGTGAGAGGAGACTTTCCCTTTTTCTGTCTTTTCTTGTCTCTTTTTGTATAGCTGTGTGAACTCGGTCTGGGGGTTTGGACAAGGTCTGAAGTCTCTCCAGTGTCGTTGGCGGCGTTCTTTAGTGGTTTCTTACGTCTGGCGAGTGGTTGGGCTTTGTTTGGCATATGTGAGATATGGTTGGTCGTGGATGTTGGCGGGATCCTATCCGAATTTGGCTTCTATAGTTCGGGCCAGTCTACGGGTGTGGGAGTTCATCGTGGCTCGGTGGATTGGATGGATGCTCCTGATGAGCCTCTCTTCCCGGGTGCGGTCAATTCGGTGCGTGTGGAGAGGTTTCTTTCAGGTATAGCAGTATGCATCTTTCCCTTCTCTTAGACTTAGTCTAGTGTCTCCTCTTAGGGTTCAGTAAAAGGTGTCTTCGATGGGTTTTAGCTTGTGGTCAGGCTCGGTTAATCTTGCTCAGCTTTTAGTCATGTTTGTATTGGTCGGCTTTGCGAGAAACATATGCATCTTGGTTGGCTTGGTTTTTTTCGGTCATTATTGCGGTTATTCGGTCCGTTCTAGATCTTGGTCGAGGTTGTTCTTTTGTTGGATTCTTAGAGTTGAATGGCTTTTGGTGTTGATATGTGTTTTTCGGGTTAGGATTTGGTTGTTAGTTTGTGTTGGGGTTGTTTGTTCGTCGTTGGAGATCGGCTTGGTTTTTGGTGCACCTCATTGGGTTGTTTCGAGTGTTTGCTATTTTTTGGGGAGCGTGAGTTTTGCCGTGAAGTTATCATGTTCCAGTTTGCTCACCAGATTTAAGCAGTTTTGCATCGACGGTCACCTAGATGTATTGGTGATTCTGGTCGTCGAGTAGTCTTTTGGAGTCTTCTCGTATTGCAGCTCTTGGCTTCCCCGAGATTTTGCTTCCTCGCCTTTCTTTCGGTGTGTCTTACGTGGGCCCGCTTAGTCAGTGGTGGATAATTTAGGTGTACATTGAGATTTGGATTGTTCTTTTCCACTGAGGGTTGAAGAAAAAAGAATTCTTCATCTGGTATGGGTTGATTCCTGTTGAATTTTTCTTAGTTCGTCTTGGTATATTTTGCCGTCGAAGCTACTTTTGGAGTCTCTACTCATCAATACATTAGACGAGGATAGTTTCTTCAATAAGTTCAACTACTAGGTCGACGCCTCTCACTCTTCATTGGTCATGTGTTCTTTTTAATTTCCGTAGATATCTATTTGATCTCAATTTAGTAAACTTATTCTCTATATCTCAAAACTAAATTTCACTTTGACTTTAATATAATTCTGTTGAAAATAAAGATAGAACTAAGAAGAAGACAGTTGTCAGATTTCATTGACATATTATAGAGCTAAGATGACAATTAAAATATTTCATTTTTCTTTCTCTTGATAGACCTTCGGCCCATTGTATCACATATATTCGAATACATATACTTTTCATTTTTTTACTCAAAAGACAAACAAAGACGCTCTAATTCACCTAGCAGATAGAGAGCTAAGGCAAGACCCCTAACTTGCGTTAGACGGTAAGAAATTTCTTCATTTTTCTCGCTCTTTACCCTCACAAACCCTATTAAAAGAACTTACAGCTTGGAACAATAAGGCCTTCACTACTCTAACCTTGAACACACAAATCTTTTCTTTTCTCCCACGCACGAATTGTTCTAGTTACTTCCTACAAATCTACTCCATAAACGACTGAACCATGGTGATCTGATATCACCTGACCCAGTACATTCAGCATCGCCTTCTTCCGCTGTGCTGAAAAGGGTTTGATCCGAGCAGTCTAAGGAAGCCCCACACGCCATATTGTAGGACTGACATGCTGAATGGCATACCCTTAACCTATCATCTCCATCGACATCACACTTCTGAATAGATATCTGTTTTCAGAGATATCACAAAAATGTCACTAACAGAGAAAACTATACAATCATACAAACCCCAAAACGATTGTTGCTCTTACCCAACAAGCTAATCTTTTCGCTGCTTCATCACAATAGCTGTTACCAAAAATGTTAAATAATTTCCTTGCTCCACCTGGAAACAGCCTATTGTAGTTAGGCATGACCACTACTTCCTCAAGCTGCTGAAGAATGCTAGGCTCTCTTGGAGCACAATGTTGCCCTCCCATGTCTCTCTCCAAAACATCTTTACACACCAATAAACTTGCAACTAGTTTAGAGCTGTTTTGACATGTGTAGCCAGCGTAATCAGAGCAACGGAACTCACAAACGCCATTATCACACACCCCTCCATGTAGGCTGCATTGTTCGTCACACACGGCTGTAACGTTGAAAGTAATTGTTGTTGAATATAATATCGATAACTAGATGTACTGTTGACACAAATTTATGTAAATATGGATATTTACCCGTGGAACAGTCGATTCCAGTGAATCCATTTTCACATGTGCATACACCTTGACTTGTGCATTTTCCATGTCCACTGCAATTATTTGGGCAGAAACCTACATGGTGACAACCCCGACTTGTAAGTTCAGATCTTAAGGAAAAAATAGAGACCTTGATATGTACAACGATTTGATGTGAAGGAAACAGGAGTCTTACGGTCTCTACAGTCATGACCATGATAACCAAGGAGACAACGACACTTCCCATCAACACAATCTCCATTAAAGTGACAAGAATTAGGACACTGACCACGCACAGAAACTACGGATGTTTTGCAGAGTTCATGGTACGCCGGACAAACTAGTTCACCTACAAACCAAAACATAAATCACTAACTGTGCGAAAGATTTGGTAAGAATACATAATTTTTCTTCCGGCATGATAAAGAGTATCCTTACCATTAAATCCAGGAAAATGAATTGGTCCGCCAGCTTCGGGGCAGAATTTCCATACTCCCTCCACAGCAACCTAAAAGAACGGCATTGTGGATGACAACGAAGAAATTAACTTTTGAAGCCGTGAATAAGTATAAAAGAAGATGTACTCATTTCCATGTATCAAGCTAGAAACAAGTTGGAAAAGGACTGATCGGTTTATGAGGTGTTGTTTCTGAAACCGCCGTACAATTCTAATAGCTATGCCCAAAAGCAAAAGAAAAAAATAGAAATCTGGAAGAGGATGTAGAAGGCATACCTCCAACAAATTATTTCTACATCTATGCTGATAACAACCATTCCCCTGTGTCATGGAACCTCGAACAAACCCAGTACGGACTAAAGATGAGGCCATACACCTATATATAAGCCAAACTTTTTCATGAGCAAAACACCATGCGGATATTTAAAACAATCCATGAGAAATTTAACAAGCAATAACCTGGAGTCACTCCCTCTCACTTCACCCAACATTCTGTCAGGCGCACGTGCACTATTTATATCTGTACAAGACCCATCTGAATAGGCAACGAAATATGTACAATAATCTGCTAAGGAAGACTGACCACCTGCGATACGTTGTGTATGAAACTAATTAGAATTTCTTTACCAAACGAGAAATGAATAGAGCATTGGATTACTGAATAGCATACTTTGGTACCTACAATGCTTTCCAATTACAACCAAGACAAAAGCAAAATCATTTTTTCATATCATGCCAACATGTTGAAGCGGGACATAGCTTAAGATAATAGTCTAAATAATTATCGAAAGATTATATTCTCCTATCAGGATATTGGCATCAATCAATAGGACTGACCTTTGTTAGGCTGTGGAAAGTAACGAGCCCATCGAGGCAAGTCTCCATTATAGTTTAGAATGGGGCAATAACCTTCAGCCTCTCTGTTGTATGTACAACCAGATAGTTGTGTTGTGTTACAATGGTAAGCACCTTTCCACATGTTACATGGAGATGTGACAAACTGAGTCCCTTCGTTCCGGCCCCAATCAAGACGGTCTGCCATGCTATAATTTGCCTTATACCAGCCACTGTCCTCTAATAGCGCTAGAGTCATTTTCGAAACGACTGATCTTGTGTCTACTGATCCAGTCATTATCTCATTCATAAGAAGTCTCTTTTCCCAGTGGGATCCCGATGTGCCACGTCCTCCTCCATCCTCAAGTTCTAAACCCGAGAAGTTATGAGAAAATGCCTGTTCAGATGAACATTGGACATTCTTAAGACTTCAGGACCCAAAGTCAAGGTTACAGGAATTAATTTTCAAAGATGCATCCTGAGAAGGAAGTAACTAAAGGCCTTTAAACTCACTCCATAATGATGCCGCGAATGCATGACAACCCGTGGAAGCACTACGCGTGTCACAATACGACCAAGTTTTTCATCCATCTGTTGTTCAGTGACCTAAAAACAAGAAATATGGCGTTATTTCAAGGTGGGTTGTATAGAAAATTCAGTGCTCGGATCCGTCCGAGAAAAATCGAAACAGTAAAAAAGAAAAAGCCAGATGCTAATCAAAGCTAAAAGCTTTTTCTCATGATATACCTCAGTTCGTCTTCTTTTCCTTTCATCTCTAAAATGAGCAAACGCATGCGGATCGAAGCCAAGGACGTGCATAACCTCATGAATGAGAGTTGCTGAAAGCAAATTCCCAGATTCTGAAGTCAAATGGCGGGGAGCAACATTGACATGCCCTGAAAAAGAGCATAAATCTTGGCTTTAGTTTAAAACTCAAAGCGACATTATCCAACTGGAGGAGAAGGAGGATTACCAGCAATTGCACGTCCCCACTGGTCACGTTCACAAGCTACAGCCCATGCAAGGGTATTACCCGTAGTAGGTCTTGTGGTCACCAATAGAACTAAATCAGTATCAGCAATACCCTCTGTGTGATTTGATTAATTTGAAAGGAACTGGTTAGACCATAATTAAACTAGAAAGACAATGGACGAGAAACTGCAATAAGAAAGCATAACAGTAAAGAAATTACCCTCCACATATTCACGAGGAAGCTGCACTCCTCCATCTTGACCACATGCAGAGTATCCACTTAAACGCAAATTCCCTTTCACAGGTTCAACAGCTAAGGCTCTTCTAAACCAATCTGCTGTCTGCTCTAAAGCCTTCATGTGAAAAGATTAACATATCAGTCCATCCGGAAAACCAGGAACGCTCACATATCTAAGACACAACAAATCAAGTGAACCTTGCGTAGTCGATGCTTTTTGTCCACCCCAGATATGTCAGCTAATGTGCAGTTATACCAACAATCACCAGAAATTGGAGGCTTCACATCAGGATTGCATGCAGGAGCAGCAGGGAAAAAGCTTGAAGGAGGCTCACCCAACTGCGTAAAAAAGAAGCATAAACAAACTAGCTCAGCAACTTATAAATACCTATATTTTAACATTACCGTGAGCTACCAAGAATTCCCACCTTTACGATATCTCCAACTTTTTGACAATCTCGGTCAAGTGAGTGACCAACAGCATCATAGTTTAAGTAAATCCTAATAGGTTGTTTCACATCCTTCTCCTCCTCAGAAATACTGAGCAATACTCTTCCTTTGTGTGGAGACGCTTTTGCAGCACTTGTTGGCTCATGATAAACTTGGGGAGTAACTGAAAATACTTTTCCACCCGGTCTCTTCCTCTGTTCTATGATCTGATCATGGATACACGAATGAGAAGATATTCCTTCAACTCCACTTTCCAAACCTTGCAATTGGATTTTGTGATGGTGATGTCTTGCTTTTCCATAAGCAGCTCCCGACCACAATTGAATCAACAAAATCTGAAATAAAAGGAAAACAATAAACAAGACATGTAGAAAATCTGCAAATAAACGATCAAAGCATACCTGTAGCTTTGCGGATTCACATAGCTTTCATAGGTACGAATTGTAAACAAGAGAATAACAAACGAAATGAGCAATTTGGCAGAATATGGAAAGTTGGTAGGAAAAGGCAATAGAGATCTGAATTTCTTTAGTTTAAAGCTCTAATAGTTACTCAGGAAAAAATTAATGATAAATGTGAAGTACCAAAATCTCACAATGAAGAAATGTCCAAAATCTAGCTAAATATCAGATTAACAAAAATCGAAAATCCAGCTAAAATTCTACAACCCACATTACAAAATTGAACACAAATCCTCGAAACCCCCCAAATACACGAAGAACTTACCCAGAATATAGCAATACCGACAGCGAATCGGAGCATAGAACATGAACCACATCGGACTACAACTTCCATAGCAAGAATAGTTTCACTTCCATCAAACCTCCAGCGAACTTTTCGATCCAATCAAACAATCGTTGCAGTACATTTCAGCTTAACACAAACTCGAAATGCTTATGAAGCTCCACAAAAGAAATTTCAAGCTCGTAAAAAAAATGGGAAACTAATTTAAATTAGCAAAACTGGATCGAAGCGAAGATTACTTGTTAAGGTTTGAAAATTTCAATAAATGAGAGTTAGGGTTTTTGGGTAAAGACTGATTCAAAGCAGGTGATCTAGATTCCAGCAAACCTAAAATATCAAAGATTTGTGTTTTCTGCTTTTTTGAGCAATTTCTCTCTCTAAAAAAACAAGTGACACTAAAGGATGAGAGAGAAAACTAAAAAAAGCAGAGAGTCAAATGGATTGGGTAGGAGTGGGTGTAGGGTAGGATATAATTTATAATTATTGTTATTGTTTATTATTCAAAACAAAACATTTAAAGCAAAACAAATCTTGGTGCAATTGAGTATAATCACATTTTAACTATTAATATTGTTTTGTATTTTCAAGTTGTTTTAATCTATTTAATATATGAATATCAAAGGTATCAAATTTTAGTATTTAAAAAAAGTTTTAGTGAATTATTTATCGTACCAATAAAATATATAGTATAAATTTAATAATATCTTACAAAATAATACTTTATTTTGAATTTATCATTTAATTTCACTTTATATTTTACTATTTTCAATCTTTTTATTGTTAATTTTTATGATGGATCAGTCCAATAATATAAATTGTCAAAAAAGAGAAATGAAATAAATATATCTACTAAAAATCAAAATCTCAATCTAATAATTAGAATTATCAAATGAATAATCAATAAATTAACATCATTTACTATTTTATTAGATTTAATCTATTTAATAACTTGAAGTCAACTTGGAAAAAAATATTTAGGTATATATATTTTGTTACACTTGGAATTGTATAAATTTGTGCTACTTAGATTTTGTTTTTTTCTTTAAAAAATACAATTATTTAGTATTATTTTCAATAATAGCAAAAATAGTCAATATTTAATCATAAAGTTGTCAATAAATAAAATCTGTTTATATATCTTAATGCAATTTTTTTTTTAAAAAGAGTTGATAAGGTTTCATATCCAAACGTATTTTAACCAAGACAAGTGTGAATATCTAGCCAATGATCTCATTCATTTGGCATGTGTAGAATTTGTTTCCTAGAATTAAGTCAATACAAAACGTATGATGTATGAGTGCATCACGGCAAAAACATCTTCTAGTTATATAAAAACACATAGTTTCAAACTTACTTATTGTATGTANGTGCATCACGGCAAAAACATCTTCTAGTTATATAAAAACACATAGTTTCAAACTTACTATTGTATGTAAACTGACTCAGTTTAACTGAGATAATACAAATATAACCCAATAATCAAAATCGCAAAGACCTCTACATGAAAAGGAACTGATCCTGCAACTTATCCCAACGACATAAATGGATATATCATTAAATTGAATCAATTAAAATATTTTAATTAATATCGTATTATTCAAATTTTAAATAGCTGTTTTCTAAAATTATACTACTTGATATTTTTTAAAAGTTTCTCATTTATCCCATATTCATTAATTTAATTTAGAAACATTTTTAAAAAATACTTATATTCGCATATAATTAATAAAAATATTAACTAATATACCATCACTAAAAATTATTTTTGTTTAAAATATATATCTAATCCCCAATAAAAATAAATAAAAAATTTAAAATCTAATTTATCACATAAATTATTTTTGAATTTATGTATTTATCTCTCGTTTCTATTTATTCTAATTTTATAAAACATAAAGATAACTAATATTTTCAAATGAAATTTTTTATATTACGATATGATTCAAATCTTTAAAAACAAACCTACACAATTCCATTTATAAAAAATAATCTTATATAGGATATTAAGATAAATAACGGTTCAAAAATATATTTTAATAGATCAAAATAATAATAAATCATATAATATAAAATATCTTATGCTTGATTTGATATTTAGTTTAATCAGATTATTATAAACATATATATTATTTAAGATTATTAAAATTATATAAAAGTTTATATTAATTTTCATAATAATATTATCATGCTCATTGCATTGCGCCCATTAAAATCTAATTTGTTATTATTTTTAATGTTTAACTTATTTTTAATGTTTAATATTAAAATTTATATATTTAATTTATTTTTGTGTTTAATTTTAATTTTGTGACTATTTTATATTTCTTTTGATATTATTTAATAAATATAATTTAAATTTTCAAATTTTTTAGTATTTTAAATATTTTAAATTATAAAATACTTAAATCTAATCTGGAACTAGAAAAATTCAAAACTATTTTGATATTTTTTTTGAATTCGACCTAAATCCAAAAAAAAATTGAACCAAATCCGATCTAAAAAATAAAATTTTCCTAGTTAAGTCATAATTGAAACTATCGTTGGGAAGTCGTTGCGTTACATGCCCACTTCCTCAACGCTGATCAAGGATTTTTTTTCTTTTCATTACACGTGCAAAATTTTATTTTTTTATTCGCGTTATAATACTCTTCTTCAATGAAGAGTTTAAGCGCGTTACGTCACACATAATTCTAAAATATAATTTTTTATTTAAAACTTTTTTTCTCCAACAAATTTTCAAAAACTTTTTAAAAATTTTAATTAACTAAATAATTTAATTTAAATAACTATTAAAATCAAAAATCAAAAACTATTTAATTATAATTATGCCAGATTCTAATAAATATTTGTATTCTTAAAAAAAATCTCCATTAAAATTTCAAAAAGAAATATAATTTTAATTAGAAAAATAATGTTTGTTAGTAAAAATAATTATTAAAATCTAAAATGTTAAACTATTTAGTTATAATTACGTATGAACAATTGGATGACGAAGTGTGTGATTTGTCAGATTCAGAAGTTGATCAAGAAAATCAAGGAAATGATTATATGTATATGGGTGATGCGTATATGGCGGGTATCCGAAACAACACATATATGGAAAGGTCATCATAGATATATTATTTGTTTTTTTAGTTATTGTTTTTATTTCTTATTTTTTTTGTTTTAAAAAATATATTTTTTGAATTTTTTAATAATAAAATAAGTAATTTTATTTTAAAAATATAATTTTATATTCTTAATTTTAATTGACATCTCACTATTCTCGTTCTCGACTCACAACTCATATTCTCAGTTCTCAATTCCAATTTTCAGCTCTTTACTCATAACTTCCATTCTCAATTGCTTACAACAATGTTTTATTGTCCACTCTACCAATCATATATCTAATCCCACAAAAACCCAAAATATTCGAACATATGGTTATCCAAGCAATTACTGCTAAAGTAAATATTTAAAACAATATAGAAACGAGAGATAATTGCAAAGATAAAACACCTTTAGTTAATTTAATTATAGAATAAGACACATTGAATCTCTCTTTCACTCTAAGACATTTTGCCTTGTGATATTACTTTTTTAACTCTCAACAAAATTAATCCATTAATATTGTATCACTACGATGATTAATCCACTAATATAATTAACTACGAGTTAATCTCCCATCTTTCATTATCATGCTACCATATAACTGATTATTAGTTAATCTATAATATTAATCCTATAATTAATATACATGTCCAAAAATCGACCAATCAAGAATTAGGATCACGAGTTAAGATAACGAGTTAGGTTTCGGATTGTATAATTGATCACGAGTTAGTTATCCGAAGGAGTAACATTCATATTGAAGCATCTTGACACGAGTTAGACCACGAATTACATCTCTGATCACGTAACTGAAAACCGACTAACCACGAATTCAGAAATAAAATAGTCATAAAAAATCAGTTTTAATTTATTTCTACAAAATGTATCCTGGAATGAAAGCANTGATCACGTAACTGAAAACCGACTAACCACGAATTCAGAAATAAAATAGTCATAAAAAGTCAATTTTAATTTATTTCTACAAAATGTATCCTAGAATGAAAGAAAACTTAAAATATCTTATTTTGTGATTAAAATTTAAAAACTACCCTATAATATAAATCTCCCTAAACATAACGAGTTTCATCTACCGTTACTGATATAGTTTGAGAATTATGTTGCAATCTATAAACTTTGAAAAATATGGATAGTTTGAGAATTTTCTGTTTAAAAAAAACAATCATTATTACTCCCTCCGTTCCTCAATAGATGGTGTTTTAGGTTTTTATTTTTGTTTCATTTTAAGTGATGTTTTCGATTTTCAATGCAAAAATTTAAAGCTAAAATTCATTAATATTATGCAGTATGGTTTTTGATTTGTCAAAATAGATGAAGTTAATGAGATTTTTATGAAAAATAGATAAATTAAATGATGTTTTTGTGTTTTATTAATCAGCGTGAAAAACTCTAAAACATCAAATAATAAGGAACGGAGGGAGTATTAAAATGACCTGCAAGAATTGATGAGATGCAAGAAGTGGGACAGTTTCATACGTGTTTGGTCAAGATTGTGATAATGTCTCCAGCTATATTTACGTGTTCGAAATCACAAAAACGAATTCGCACTATAATTAATAGTTGGTAGATTAAAGTTCCACCAACTTGGCTAGTTACTATCAATGGATATCGACGTCTCACTTTTCTTTTTCTTAATGGTTTTTTTTCTATATCTTAGAGTCCTCGCAAAAATATAAGAGGAGAGTAGATCAACTCTTTTTTGACTAATTCGTGATATAAGGAAACGTAGTGAATTTATAGCTGGATTTGGTGAGAAGTGATCTTTTTCTAATCATTTTGTTTTATTCATGCCTATATGAAAGAAACTTTTGAAACGATTGTAGAAATATTCAAGAAATATAAATAGGATATGCACGAGATCGATAGCCAAATTCTACATTTTATTACAAAATGATGTATAATCATTGCAAATAAAATCATAACAGGCAGCGTAATTGGTTACAAGTTCGAAAGTCGACATAGAGAAGGAACAATTTTAAATGTTTTTGGCCCCCAAGTCTATAGAAAATATGGATTAAAGATCTCAGGTTTGATCTATAGAAAAAAATATCAATTTTTTTTTTTTTTTTTTTNATGGATTAAAAATCTCAGGTTTGATCTATAAAAAAAAATATCAATTTTTTTTTTTTTTTTTGATCAAAAAAAAAAATCTCAGGTTTCCAAGTTAGTAAAAAAGAAATTGTAAATAAAAAATATAATTTAGTGGTTATATTGATATAATTATTATATTATCACACAAATTAGAATATGATTAATTATTGTTGGAAAAACAACGAATAAAATGCACAGCAGATTAAAGTTTCCACCACAAAATTCTGATCACCAAATCAAATTTCTACTGTACAAATCTTAGATGAATGAGTCAATAATACCTTTGCAAAATTTCAACTCAAACCGAGAAGAACTCACTGTTGGATTTTCAAACAACCAAGACAACACTCTCTAAAAACTGCAGACGAACAACCTTGCTAAAACCCAGATTTCTCACAAACCAATCGTTTGAGCAAAGATCCCACCGTCAAATATCAAGACCATTGAGTCACAAAGCT
>OVAO01000755.1:0-19831 GCA_900406285.1 Biscutella auriculata | reverse complement strand
CCTGTCTGAAGTTCAAGATTCTATTGGCTTAAGATCCAAAACAAAAAATTGAAATATAAATTTTTATCATGGAAACTGTTACACTGTAGACTACCTTAGCTTCATTGTCTTCATAACAGTAGTCATACAAGAACATCCAAATTATTCATAAAAGCCAATGAGAGCAGATCTCAAAAACATGACTATATCAAGCACAAAGTATGAATGTTGAGAGAGATGCTAATCAGTTGTCTCAGCAAGCTGAGGAGCTTCACTTTGTCTCAAGCTTTCTAGAACAGAGATCCTTCTATCCAGAGAGTCATGAAACGACTTTGCCTGTAGAAAAGAAAGATCATATCTACAGTCAATGGCCATGTTTGTATCTTATACCGCTAAGGAGAAAAATGTTCTATGGTTCTACACAATGATGACCATATTTCAATACTTAATTTCCAGCATCACCAGATGTGAAGGTTTTCTCACGTTCACACTTTGGCATCTCAAGATTCTCAAAAAACTAATTCAAGAGCATATTTTACCTATGCAAAGTTGCAAACGCAGTATAACAAGNGTAGGTATCCCATATACAATCAAAGTTACAGAGAAAATGCTGCTATTGATATTCACAAAGATTACCATTCTGCTTCTACTTGACCAATGCTCAGCATTAGAAAGTTTTCTCAAGTTAGCAATTTTGCATCATTAAGGAAGGTGGACTATGAAATTCAAGCATGTCCATGGTCTAGGACCAAATCTCACAAGTAGCTAAACTGCAGCATAACAAGAAACTCTCATTCGTAAAAAGAATATCCAAAATTTTGTGATTCCTTACTCCAATAGGTTCAAAACAGGTTGCATCGGAAACTGAATCGCAGATTATAGTAAATCTATGAACCCTAGATTGCTCCACGTACCCCAAATATCTCAAATCTTTGTCCAATATATATCAAGATATTTCCCTCTTAACAAAAACGCTAACGAAAATGTATGGATTCGGATACTCGCAAAAAAAAAAGAAAAAAAAAAAAAGAAAAGGAATGGA
Organism: Biscutella auriculata; assembly: GCA_900406285.1. Taxonomy (NCBI): domain Eukaryota; kingdom Viridiplantae; phylum Streptophyta; class Magnoliopsida; order Brassicales; family Brassicaceae; genus Biscutella; species Biscutella auriculata. The sequence goes on along the minus strand of OVAO01000755.1, from coordinate 18,810 downwards.
TCCGATTACGAGNAAAAAAAAAAAAAAAAAAAAAAAAGAAAAGGAATGGATCCGATTACGAGAAACAGAAAACGAATCGATTACTAACCTGCTGAGAAATGGATTCGTGAGCAACTTTATAATCCTTGTAGAGAACAGAAAGGCCAATAAAAGACGCAGTCGCAGCTCCGGCAAAGAAAGAAGCCAATCTTACCCTCAACACGTAACCCATCTTCTTCCTCCTTTTCTCCTCTCGAATCTCTCTCCGATATGCTTAAGAGAAGCAGTCACGAACCAAAAACGACATCGTTTATATGAATGGCTTAAGAACAAGCCCGCAGAACGAAACGTCGTCATTTTGTTCGTCAACTGCTACTTAAAAAAAAAAATTCTATAAATCCACTAAAGGATAGGTTCTCTAACTGTATACTACACCTATGCGTTTAGATATCCGGTTCAATTATGAATAATATTTATTCGATTCTGGTTCTTCGCATATCTAAAATATAGAACCATTTAAAAATTATTAGAAAATCGGTTAGGTTGATTTAGATATCTCTCGTTTCGGCTCGGATACTTTTGGGTTCCAGATCGGTTCGTATAGTTCAAATGAGAACCGTTAAAGAAACAATATTTTTATGGATTTGGTTCGGTTCAGTTCTTTTTGGTTTCTATTGTACCCGAAATACCAAAACTATATCCAAAGTAATCAATTACCCGTTAAAAACAAAAATAACATTTTTAATTAAATATTTTTGCATATTTTAATTATTTTGGATATTTAGATTAAATATAATTGATATTTTCAATTTTTATAATTAGAATTTTCTATGTTTGAGTTAACATAATTAATATTTTCGAACGTAATATAACTAATGTTTTAGATATATAATTATATTTTGGATTTGTTGGATACATATTCGGTTTTCGTTTTGGTTTTGGTTCGGATCCGGTTCTTCGAGTAATACAATTTATGATCCAATTAGTATTTTTCACCGATTCTGAATTGGTTCGGTACATTTTTTCGGTTCGATTCCATATAATTTGCTAAGGTTACACTTCAAAAAAAAAAAAATTGTATCCCAATGAGACCACTTTCGAGGCACTAGGCTCATGTTGTGGTTATCTTCGAAGACTTTGATTGGTTCATCCGCAACTACCCGCAAACGCAACTTTTGCGGACGGTTGTGATTTGTAGCGATTTGTGTCAATCATGCAAACCGCTTGAAACCGCCTTAAATCGCCTTAAATCCCTCAAACTCAAAAGCTCCTTCCCACAAGCGTTTGCGGTTGCGGGTGGTTGCAGATGGTTAAAATTTTTAAAAAGAAAATTCATTATTAGTAATATCTTTATATAATATTAACAAAAAAAATCTTATAAACCTAATAAAATATATCCCCTTATATACAATAAAACATCTTTAAATTGATAATGATAGGATCGTGAAAATTGTTAATTTAGAAAGATATTAATTAATCGAATTCATAATTTCTTAAAGTTTTATTAAAAGTTTAATATTTATTAAAAGTTTAATTTCTCAATAAATTAATATTTGTTAAAAATTTAAGAAATTTACCAAACTCATAATTTCATAAAGTTTTCTTTTTTTCACTAAAATAATAAGTTCATTATATTATTTCATATTATTTTAGTTTTTTTTTAAATTCCTTTTTTAGAATTCATACTTCCTTTTATATATAATTTTTTAATTTTTGAATTCATCATGTTTTCTTTTTATATTTTATTTCAAATATTTAAAATTTTCCTTTCTTTATTATTTATTTAGTATTTTTATTATTTATATAAAAGATTTATAGGATTCACTTGGTTTCATATTTATTTAAGTAAAGAAATTTATCTATCTTTTTCTAAAAACTAATTAAATCAATTATAATTTATTACATAATTTCTACAATAAATTTTCATCTAAAATTTTAAGAAATCAATCATATAAGACAAATATGTTAAAATTTATGTATGAGACATGTTGCAAGTATGTTAATTTTCCTTGAAATAAATTAGGTTTTTTACAAAAAAAAAATATATATATATATATATATTTTTCTCTAAAAATTAATGGATTAAAATGAGAGCAAAAGATCATCGTTTACAGCTTCAACTAAAAATTAATGGATTAAAATGAGAGCAAAATTAATAGGCTGGCCGGTTTGTTGTTCTTCCGATTTGTCCATGTAAATCTGATCCCATTGAATTTTTGTTTTCACCAGAGGAACTCTTCTCTCCAATTATGCAACCTGAAGTTCACGGAAGTAAGATAGCCAAAAGTTCTTTAGAATCATACTCAAATTTAACACATCGAAATCCTTTAATCCAGCTATCTTGCATTGTCAAAATCAATGCTTGAAACTCCGACTCCAAAGCATTTGACGTTGACCTCCCCCGTAGCTTGTACCGCGCCTCTGTAAACTCCATATCAGTCTCTATAAATCCATCCCCCAGTAGCATTTGAAACATTAATGATGAAAGAGCCATCAAAATTGCATTTCATCCAATTCGTATCTGGTCGTTTCCAATGATGCAATGTCGTTGAAGTATGATTGTTTGTATGTGGTAGCAAGCTTAGCTTCCATTCCGACGCATCATTTTTTGCTAATCTTAATCCCTTGATCCAAGAAATATTATTTTCTGAAATATAAGAGCATTTTTTATCTTCCATAATCTCCATAGAATCCAAATAGGGAGATTATTAAAATGGGACAGAGCTGGATCGTTATCATACGTGTAGCATTCTGCTAGTTTCGTATACAATGGAACATTCTTATCTAACAAGAATAAACTTGGGATACCAGAGGCTTGCCACATGGCTTCAACATATTCACATTCGAAGAACAAATCTAAATCTGTTTCATCATCTCTTGTACATCGAGTACAAGTAGCTTCATTTATAATATGTCTTCGATTAAGATTAAAGCTCGTACTTGATGTTTTTGTGATAAGGTTTCAGAGGAAGTGTTTGATTTTTTTAGGGATTTTTAGCTTCCATGTCATATGTTTAAGATTATATGGTCCTTGTAAAGAGTTGATAACTTGTCTCTCTGGATCATTCGAAGCTAACCAGTATCCTGAACGAACCGAGTATAATCCACTTTTTATTATAGTGCCAGCCCATAATATCTATCATATTTCTACGACTAATCTTTTGAGCAATGACTAAATTAATATCCTCTTGAGCAACTGTTTGTCTCACTTTTTCCTCATTCCAATCTGATTTGGTTGCATTCAACCATTCCGAGAGCAATCTCGTTTCTGGATTTGAGATTTGAGATCGAGGAGGTCTAGGTGGGTGAATCGGTAACCAAGCATCTCTCCAAAAGCTTATTGATTCCCCATTACATATATTGAACCTTAATCCTCTTTTAATGAGATCTCTTCCTACGAGGATGGATTTCCAAATATATGAAGACTGGTTTTTAATATTGGCTGTAAGGATATTCTCATTAGGGAAGTAACACTCTTTTAATAACTTAGCCATTAAACAATCAGGAGTATGTAAAATTCTCCATGTCTGCTTAGCTAAGAGTGCATCATTGAACTCTTCTGAATCCTTAAAACCGAGACCACCTTCTCGTTTAGAAGTACTTAGTTTTTTCCAACTGCACCAATGGATTCTCTTGTGATTATCAGTAGTACCCCACCAATATTTTGCCAATAATGAAGTGATCGATGAACATACTGATTTTGGTAATTTGAAGACATTCATCGAATATATTGGCATTGCCATGACCACTGATTTCAGCATAATTTCCTTTCCTCCTCTAGATAGAAACTTCTTACTCTATCCTTGGGTTTTATCTCTAACCTTCTGAATAATGTAATTGAACATTCCAGACTTCTTTTTATCAGGTTCTTCGGGAAGACAAGATATTTACCTCCTCCTCCATCATTGAATATTCCCAGAATTTGACGAACTCTTGTTTTTAGAGCATTTGAAACTCGTGAGCCAAAACATATCGATGATTTATTTAAGTTCACAGATTGATCATATGCTTGTTCATAAACCGTTAGAACTTGCTTCATACGTCTACAATTTTGAACATTAGCCGCAAAGAAGAACAAGGAATCATCTGCGAATAGCAAATGATTAATGGACGTACCATTGTTGCTCAATCTTATTCCTTTCATTTTGTTTTCACTTAACGCTCGAGTCATCATGTGAGATAGAACATTCGCACAAATTATAAAAAAAATAAGGAGAAAGAGGGTCTCCTTATCTTATACCTCGAGTTGGATGGATTATACCTCTTGGGGTACCATTTATGAGAATCGAAAAAGACACTGTTGATACACAAGTCATGATCCAATGGATCCATTTTGCATCAAACTCTATCTTTATCATCGATTGCTTCAAAAAATTCCAGTTTAATCTATCATAAGCTTTTGAAATATCAGTTTTCAAAGCTAGATATGATTTAGATTTCCTTTTCTTAGTCCTTAGAGCATGATAGATCTCACGAGCTACAATAATATTGTCAGTAATCATACGCCCCAGAATGAAAGTTGCTTGAAATTCTGAGATTATATCATCTAAATGACCCTGTAATCGATTGACAAGAATCTTCGAAATAATTTTATATGAAACATTACAGAGAGCAATTGGTCGAAAATCAGACATGGAGTTCGGGGGATTCGTTTTTGGGATTAAGCATAAGTTAGTATGATTAATTGAGTTAGACATGATCCATGTGTCAAAGAATCTCTGCACTTCTTGAATAACTTCAGGGCTAATATCTGTCCACATTTTCTGATAAAATTCCCCTGAGAATCCATCAGGACCAGGGGATTTTTTTGGAGATATGCCAAAGGCTGCAATACGAATTTCATCATAAGTAATGGGAGCTATAAGAGTTGCATTCATATTTTGCGATACACAAGGTTGATAATCCCTGAAAACATGATTCATGGCATTGTGATCAATTTCTAAAGCCGTAAAAAGATTCTGGAAAAATGATGTTGCCACTTGAGCGATATTTGCATCTCCTCTTTGAACTATTCCTTGAGAATCCTTTATTGATGTTATTAGATTTCCTGCTCTCCTTGTTTTCGTTACAGCATGGAAATACTTAGTATTACGATCGCCTTCTCGTAACCAAGTATTTCTACTCTTAGTTTTCCAGAATATTTCTTCCTCTAAATATGCATGATTTAGCTGAGAACGCAATAAGTTTCGATCATCAATTGACAAAGAACCATATGTTATACCTTTGTCGAGCATATATCAAAGTTTAACAATCTTGTCTGCAGCATTCGTATTATTGCATCGTTTCCACTTAGAAATCTCTTTTCTACAGTTCACAATTCGAAGAGGAAAAGATATAAATTGAACATTTAAGCTCTGTTTCCATCCTTTGATAACAGAATCTTTAAATCCATCTTTATCTAGATGTCTGCCATCGAAACGAAAGCAACCTTTCCTGGGTTCAAAGATAGCTTTTATAGTTGTGATTAGAGGACGGTGGTCTGAAGATCCAAGGTCCAAAAATTCTGTTAATGTCCCAGGAAAAATTGCAATCCATTGACTATTAACAAGAGTCCTGTCACGGCAACATGAAACCAAATGAGTTCCACGCTTACCGATCCAAGAAAACTTGTCACCAGTATGGGGAAGATCCATTAGATCGCAGACAGCAAATAATCTACGGAAATCAGAGAAAGAGCTTTCAGGTCTTCTCCTACCACCTCTATTCTCTTCATTAGAAATGATATCGTTAAAATCTCCCAGAAGGAGCCAAGGTTGATCAAATCTTCTAGAGTTCAATCTCTCTAAGAACTCCCAAGTGTAGTTTCGATAACGTGGGATTGGATTCCCATAGACAAAAGAAAAATAGAAATTGATTTCATTACAAGAAACAAAGCAATCAATTACATTATGAGAATAGGAAATAACCAAAACATTAAATATTGGTTTCCACATAACAACTAATCCACCGCTAAGACCTTCAGGAGATACAATGAAGTAATTGGTAAAAATTCAAATAAGCACAAACATCTTTCACAGAATCGTCATGTTGCTTAGTTTCAGAGAGGCATATGATGTCCATGAGGTATTGGTGAGATAGCTCCTTAAGGCGTCGAACTGTCAAGGCATTGCCGAGCCCTTGACAGTTCCAACAAGCTGTCTTCATGGCTGATGAGGTGGTTCAGGGCCCACTGCGCCTCTCAGTTCAGAATTATCTTCAAAACGATTACTAGTATCCCTATGTTCAATCATATTGAGTTGATGTCCTTGTGTGATAGCATCAAGTTTGCGTTTCTTTCCTTCTGAAAGGCCGTGACCACTATCAACAAAAGGAGAGACTGGAGTCATGGGGAAAGGGAGAGGAAATCCACGATCTCCCCTAATCTGATGTTGCAGAACACAATCCATCACATTTGAAGAACCATAATCTTGGCCAGTTGCAGAATGGAGCAGAGGGATTGTATTTATAGGTGTTGCTGCTATTGGCGTTTGATCATTATTGTAGAAGCCTTGATTTGTGCTATCAACAGAATGAGCAGAGGAGTCAACATAATTGTTACCAGTAGGATCATGACCATTGCAGAATCTAGAATCGTGAGCCAAACTTCCACATATGTCACATAATCCTCGTAACCTCTCATAAAGAAAAGAGATCAGAGTATTGACACCAGGTGAAAACTGGAAGTGTCTTTTGAATTTGAGCGGTCGATCAACACTCCAGTTGATTTGGACACTATTAAAATCAACACGAGCAGTAGAGTTTAGGTCATACTCAATGGATAAAATATCATCACGAGTCTCCACAATAGTTAAAACGATTGTCTCAATAATATCATGACTCACCAGATGAATAGGTATGCCTCTGATCTGAATCCAAAATGCAATATGGTTTAGCGGTATTGGGACTACAGTTGGGGTCCACCTCTGAAGAACTAGCATTCGATCAGAGAACGCCCATGGTCCACGTTTGAGAACAAGATCCATCATATCTTCATTTGGGAAGACAAATTGAAAATGCGAGTCGTCCACAATTCTTCCATCAAGTTGACCATCAAGTCCCCAGACTTTCGGTAAACTAGAGATAATCGCTCGTAGTGATTGTTTGCGGGGAATAAGGGCCTTCCCATGATGATGTATATGTTTGCATTTGCAGCCTGAGCAATTAAATCAAAAGGAAGAGAGATTGGTTGGGGGGGGTCCTCCAGACCAAGATTGATATCTTGTAAACCACGGCGGACATGATCAGACATTTTACCAAATGATTGAGAGCAATGAAAATAGAGATCGGGGCGGAGAATCAAGTAATGAAAATCATCAGATTTAAAAAAATTCCAGAGATATATATGTCTCAAAATGAGAATTTGATTAAGATTTTCTTCATGATTCCAACTAAGGAACGTGGGGATACAATCAATATCATGTATTTGTGGATCCACGATTGAAGAAAGAGGTCGGAAAAGTTTCACGGTGCCGGAAATTAACTGCATCACGATCACATTTTTGAGAGGAAAGTAACCGTTTAACTTCTCGTTGCCCGAATATGTTTTAAACAAAATATATTTTTTAAATGGTTATCAAGTTTTCATAAGAAATTTTTATTTATAATTATATATATAATTTTATTAAGTTAATGGTATTATCATAATATCATGGTTTTATTTATTTTTTATAATTATATATTATATTTATTTTTCTATTTTTTGTTGAACCGCTTTTACAACCGCTATTATACCAGTCATATATATTCCGTTAAAGCACCCACTGACAATCATTGAACCAGTCGTTCAAATCGTTTTATAATGTTATAAACCGTTATCGCCCACATCCACAAACTCTCATAACCGCAACCACAATTACTGTATTTAAACCAGTCAAACTCTTAACGATATCATTTGGGATTGGTCCAAAATTATTTCGGCTGCATTGAAGAGGTTCAGTTTAGAACGAGTTTCTTTTTTCAAGTGTATCGACTGATTCTCCACTACTAACTTTGATATTGTATCGAAAAGCTTTTATGAACACAGCTCTGAAATCGTTACTTTTTTGATTCATGTGATTTCTTTTTCTATATTTTTGTTATCTTATACTATCTATTTTATATAATTCGATTCTTCTCCAATGATTGCTTAACTATTTATTTCTGCTCGTTCTTTTTTTCTACTTTTTTGTTTTTAAGTTGTTTTATTTTTCTTTAGTTCCTAAACTCTGATATATATGTATCTTTTTAGTTACATAGTTATATGTTATATATAAAAACCGTGATATCTTTGTCATTAGTCATATATATTCAATTATATTTGTCGTCAACTTGTAAAATTACTCTGAGTTAACCAGTAAAATTCTAATAACTAACTTACCAGGAACTAAAATTTCTAACTAAATCAAAACACTACCACACATTATATCATTTATTTAATTTATATATATCATTTTTTATTAATATCAATAATTTTTCATCACAAATATAAATATGTAAATTGTATCAGTGATGAGTATAATTTCTATCATCAATTTCAATGATTGATACAATGATTTAAATTTATAACACTTAATGGAAAAAATATTAATATTTATATCACTTAATATTAATATTTATATCACTTAATATAAATGGTATTAATATTTACATCATTTTCATAAAATAATTTAAAAAATTATATTATTTTTTAGTTGATATAAATAAGTGATGGTAATATTAGTATCAATTATTATATATTAACAACGAATGATAATATTGGTATCATTTATTTAATTTATCATAATTTAAGGGTCACTTGTATATGTGATAATAATATATTATTTGGTATCTTTTGTTTTCTAAATATATATTTAATGTCATACAGAAAATGACGTTACATTAAATTATATAAATTATATTAAATTAAATATTTCTTAAAATCATAAATATATGTAAATTGCAAGACATTATATTATCTCAAAAACCAAAATAATCATTCAACAAACACAATTTTCAAATATATAAAATATAGATCCAAATTAACTAAAATAAAAATACAATGATAAACTAAAATAATAAAATTACAAAAACATAAATATAAATTATATATCAATTAAAATGATATATGATTTAGATATCATGACCACTCGTGTTCTAATTTTCACTGAATTTATTTGATCTTCCCTAATAAGAAAAATAATAAAACAAACAAATATATCATTAAAAAATAATTTATCTAGAAAATTAGAAATTATAAAATATTTACTTGAGAATCTGACGAGTTTAGTGTATTTGCATAAGTTATCTACAAAGTTATCTAAACATTTAGTTTAAAATGTTTAGATATCTCTACTTTATTTATACGTGAGCGAAAATAATAAGAAAATGACACATCATGATCTATGTGTTGAAATAAAAGAGAGATTAATGTCAATATAAAATGACACATTAAACTAATTCCTTATATTTTGGCACCTAATGACATGTGTAAACTAGGTGATGAATAATCATCTTTTTTCTTTCTTAACACTCCCCCTTGAGTATTCATCACCGAAGATGTGTCGTCTACTGCCTCATTAAAAACCTTATTACGGAAAAACCCGTTGGGATAAAACCCGTAATAAGGAAAAATAGTGCAATGGTGTAATCTCCCCTTGAAGTAAATGATTTCCATCTCCTCCTCAAAAATCACGAAGATGACGCATCCCGATACTTCGAATGTGTTTTCTGAACGTTAATGTAGGGAAGAGTTTTGTGAATAGATCGGTTGCATTTTCACTCGAGCGAATATGTTTCATGTCTACGTCATTGCTTTTCTTGAGCTCTTGGATATATGACTAGAACCTCGGTGGAATGTGATTTGTCTGATCACTCTTGATATGACCTTCCTTGAGTTGGGCGATCCCACAAGCGGCATTATATTCCATCTATATTGTTGGCTCTTTATTGATACCAAGACCACTTGCTTCTTGGATGTGATGAGTCAATGCCATTAGACAAACACATTTTCTACATTCTTCATGAAGTGCATTGTCTCTGGTTTGAGACCGAGCTTTATGTGGTCCAATAAATATCTTGCATCTACAAAGCCAACTAGACCAAAAACAAAGTTTATGCAGTAAAATAATCCTAAATCAATTGTACCTTGTTGACGAGCTATATCCTGCAAGTAGGTTAGTAACAAAAACTATATTCAACCTAGTACAATTTGCGGGATACATTAGTTCACCAATTTCTCTCATATAATGTATTTTACAACCTAAGAGTTCTTTATTATTCTCATAAGACTGAAATGGATCCTTATTAATATCGAGTGATCTATTAACCATCAGGGTACTCAAACGAGTTTGCTTTATTCATATTAAACGTGAAAACACGCTTTTAGTGTAATTTGATCGATGCACAAATATTCCATTTTTAAGATATTCAATTTGGATTCTGAGACACTTTTGTCTTTCCAAGATCTTTCATTTCAAACTTTACTTTCATATGAACTCTTGCATCATCAATCTCCTTGTGAGTCCTAGTTATATTCAAGCCATCAACATAAACAACAATGATCACAAATCCATTTGAGGATTTCTTAAGAAAAATGCAAGGTCAAATCGCATTGTTAATGTAACCCATTTTCAACAAAAAATCACTTAAATGATTATACCGCATGCGGTCGAATTTCTTTAATCAGTGAAGTGGTCTTTGTAATTTGACTGAATATATTTCCATAGATCCTCTTATAATATTATATTTCTCTAGGATCTTAAATCCTTATGGAATTTTATATAAATATCACTATTAAGTGATCCATATAAATATGCAGTCACGACATCCATAAGATACATTTCTAAATTCTTAGACCAATAAATGCATCAAGTATCTAAATGTGACTGCATCAATTACCAGAGAATATGTCTCTTCAAAATCTATTCATTGTCTTTGAGAAAAACTTTGAGCAACTAATTGAGTTTTATATCTAGACTTCTAGTCCATAGTACGAAAAATAATTTCTCTTTCCAAGGTCGTTTATCTCAATAATTTTGTTGAATATTATATGATTTATCATATCTCTTCATGAGTTAAAGTGATGTTTTACAAACCACACAACTTAGTAAGGTTCCCGAGAACATAATTATCATATCACTAATCCTTCATGGATATTTTTCTTTATGGATTGTTGAATACATCAGATGCTACTCAAGTCTTGTATATATTGCCAGACATACCAAAATTCATTTTATTTCCTTGAAATTCGCACTCGTTACTACTTGAACTTTTGGTTCAATGTTTTCATTTTTCATACGAGTTTAACATAGACTTGAGAGTCTCTTAATCATATTTGGCCAAAATTTACCTTTTCTACACTCATTCGCAGAGGTAGTTTCATAATAATCTTCATTTACATAGCGCACAATATTATTTATCTTCTCGACAATTATATTTCTTTGGTTCCTCACTTTTCACAATGACATGGTTAATCGAGATCTCATTTATTACCTTAATCAGGTACCTTATTTTATTATTAACCCATGTCAATGACCTCTTTGGGGGATTGATCCTTTTTAATAAATATTTGTAATGCTCCTTTTTTTTCTTTTCGATGATTTGTATTGTTGGAACCAAAGTAGTCTCTTACGTCGACTTTTACATTATCAAGGTTATATTTCAATCGGAGCATTTTCAGCTAGAGTAAGAAGTCTTTCTCTAAAAAATCATTCGTATGTCTGGCAGTCGAGTGACGACATTTTGTATATTAATGATCTTTTAAACTTCATGTCATATCAATTTACGATAATTCATTTTTATTCAATCTCACATATGTTCATCATTAATGTTTCTTGCATTTCATTTCCAACATGTTTTGAATAGTTTCCTTTAAACATCTGAACTTCATGTTCATGCCCAACTATTCAAAAATTTGGCATTAACTGAATTTGATTAAGGATCAAAATTCATCGTATAAGAGGAAACATAATCTTCAATATATTCCACTTTATATTAAAGTGAGATTATCATATTCTCCCCCTCGAGATGATATGACTTTCAGTCTATTCATCTCGATTTTAATCTCACTTTATTTTGTATTTTACCTTATTGTGAGATTTTATATTTACATATTAAACTCCTAGTCCATCCATTTCTCAGGACCGTTTAATCCTTCCGGAAGATATTTATATTTTAGGAATTAAACTCATTTTTCTCATTTCTTTTTCTCACAAAAACTTATTTACATACAATTTGTTTCATTTCTCATTTCGTTTTCTAGAAGATTATGTTTACATGTCTATAAAATGATCTCATTCCCACACCGGCACTCGAACTGGTGACCTCTCATCCCCTTTGGGAAGCAAATCACCAGTGACGCTGTCCGATTTGGGTTATGGTCCCCGTCCCACACCGACACTCGAACTAGTGACCTCTCATCCCCTTTGGGAAGCAAATCACCAGTGGCGCTGTCCGATTTGGATTGAAAACTTATATTTTTCAGGATCATACTCTTTTTCGAAAGGATTCTATTTATCATATTCAATTTTTTGGAAGATTCTGTTTATATGTCTCTTCTATAAATTTTTATCTTTTTCTTTTAGACATTTTTCGTTAAATAGTTCTTCTGATTTTTTTTTCATTTTGTTCTCCCAATTTCTTTTTCTTTCGGCAATTTTTTATCTTTTGAGCCCATCCTCCTCCCCCTTTTTAACTGAACATTCTGTTCATTAACTTGTTCTTTTGAAATATTTATTCTAGATGAGGTATTAACATCACGGATATATGATTCGTCACAATATTAAAATCTACAAACGTATCTCGTAATTGATTTCCCAATTTTACAATGCACAACTTTTTTGAATTTCTAGTTATCTTTGATTTGTAGGGGGATCAAAGTGCAACAAATATTGTGTGTACCACATAATATCTTTCAGTACTTGATTATTTCCTCCCCTAACGCTACAAATTTATCTTCATTAAGGATACAATTGGCAAAACGTGCCGTAAAATAAAATCACCAGTTTGTGGTTCAATGATACTTTGTGACGTATATTCTATATAAATTCTCAATCTCCTTTATGCCCTCATTTCCGTTGCGGTGGGCAAATATGAACATAAACTGCACATCCTAAAAATACGAAGATGAGATACATTTCGCTTTTGCTCAAATGTTAATTCAAATGGGGGAAATTCATTTTTGCGCTTGGTCGTATCTAGACCAGAGCTGTAAAATGCAATATATCATGTCCCCATACTGAAATTGGGAGGTTCATTCCCAATATTAATGGCCGTGCAATGAGTTACAATAATCTAAGACTCGGCCATGCCTTTTTGCGTAAGAACATGAGCAACATAATGTTCAACATCGATTCCCAATGATAAACAATAATCATTAAAATATTGGAAAGTGAATTCACCAGCGCTATCAAGTTTGATTTTCTTTATAACATTATTTTGTTCTTAACTTAATAATCTGGGCAATGAATTTTTCAAAAACCAAATTTCTAGTAGTCAATAGACAAACATATGATCATCCACTAGATGCGTCAATTAATACCATAAATATCGAAATAGTCTACATATTGGATCTATAAGTCCACATATATCACCATGTATTCTTTCTAAAAAGTGTGGACATTCATTCCCAATTTTAGCTGGTGAAGGCCGAGAAATAAAATTTCCTTGAGAAATGCATTACATGAAAACTCTCCCGATTGAAAATCTTTTCATTTTTCAATGGTTGGCCATTTGTATATTTTCACAATTTTTTTCATCATAACTGAACTCGGATTCCCAAATCTTTCATACCATACTTCAAACATATTAATATATTTTGGGTCCATCATAATATATGACTTCATCATATTTATTTTTGTGCAATATAATCCAGAAGATAACATATGCAATTCTTCCAAATTTTTTTTCTTTTCTCATGTAATACAATAGTATTCAATGTCTTTGTTTCTTCGTTTCAATGTGATATCCATTCATATGAATGTCTTTAAAACTCAATAAGTTTTTATAAACTTAGGGGAAAATAAAAAATTACTTATTTCAAACTTCGTTCCCCTTGGCATTGAAAATAATCTTTACAAGATTTAACATAAATAACATGCATAAATTTAATATTATTATAAATATTACCTTAAAAAGGATATATGGATTATGAACGGAAAAACAAGCTATCGAGTCGAGAAATGTCCGGACCGAGAAATGTCAATATCGGAATATGTTGGGATCGGAAATGTTGTTACTGGAATATGTCGGGATCGGAAATGTCGAGATCGGTAAAGTCGAGATCGAAAAACATCGAGACCGAGAAACGTCGGGAGTCGATCATGCTGATAACGTGTTATAAACTATTATTATAAACTATATATATATATATATATATTTGAGTGGAGGACTCCAAACTTTTGGATAATGATTTTGATAAAGAAAACTTATTATTGATGGTTGATATTTGATGTGTTTATGATGATTTACAAAGACTACATCTCTACCTTATTTATAACTGAGCAAAAACAATAAGAAAATGACAAATCATGATCTATGTGTTGAAATAAAAGAGAGATTAATGTCAATATAAAATGACACATTAAACTAATTCATTATATTTTGACACCTAATGACATGTGTAAACTAACGTGATGAATAATCATCTTTTTCTTTCTCAACAAAAACTATATTAGTCATGTTCGTTAACACAACGCTAACGCAGCGATAGCGTCAAAAAAAGTAAGTGTAATGAGAATTAAATTAGTCATGATGAAATTAATAATAATCGCTATTCTTAGCGTATTTTGCTGACGCTAATATTTCAAGCAGCACTATTCACATATTACAGCGCTTGTTTAACGACGATGTTAACTCTATCACTATTATTTTCTTTTATCATTTGTTCAAATTAATGAAAAAGTTAGTGTTAATTTTTCTATCGCTATCGCTAAGAGAGCGGTTGGTAAACGAACAGACCTATTATAATGTTGGTTCTATCAAGTAGTAGAATACTTTATCATTAAGTTTAGAACCAAACAGTTGTAAGATAATCTCATTTAGACTATAAATCTAATTTTCTAATGTTATCATTTTTGTCTTCATTTGAAAAACTTTGACATTTTGAACTTTTGATCTTGCAAACTTTCGAATAATTTTGAAGGTGTAGGATCACGACCAACACAACGTACTCTTCCTGAATGCTTTGGACCAGACACTCTAAAATATTCATCACCCAAACTAGTTGTAACATTACTTGAGATTTGCCTTGATGGATTTTGAATCAACAAATGTGTAAGGTCATCCTTATTTTTAGCCTCATAGGATACAAAACTTCCATCAAATTTAAATCATGTCAAAATGAAAAATTCTGATTCGACATGGTACTTTTCCATTTTGATATTTCTTTGTATAAAATAAAAAATAATCAATAAAATATTAGATTTTAACTATTATATTTCCGACACATCATATATATATATATTAATTGAAAACCAACTTAGCTTAGGTGTCATTCACAGAGTAAATTTAGGAAATATTATATTTAATTTTTCGGATTTTAAAATATTCAAATTTCTATCGAAATTTAAAAAATATTTTATTCAATTTTGGAACTTTAAATATTCAACTAAATTTCTATCAAACTTAAAATATTATAGTAAAATTACACAATATAATACTCAATTTCAGAATAACTAACATATAAAAAATAATTTTAAAATACATGATCATCATATCATCATATATATTAATTGAGAACTCACTTAGCTTACATATCATTTACAGATTAAATTTAGGAAATATTGTATTTACTTTTTTGGATTTAAAATTTTCAAATTTCTATAGAACTTTAAAAAATATTGTATTCAATTTTCAGATTTTAAAATACTCAAATAAAATTTCTATCGAACCTAAAATATTAGAGTAAATTTAAGAAATTTAAAACTCAATTTTCAGCATTACTAACATATAAAGATAATTTTAAAATACATCATCATCATATGTATTAATTGAGGACTCATTTAACCTATGTGTTGCTTATAAATCAAATAAGGAGACACATCATTAAATCGAACCAATTAACTTTTTTTTTTAAGAATTATGTAAGATAAATTACTATATTAATTACAACATATGTCAATGTTATATATTATTACACAACCAAAAAAATATTACAATTATTAAAAAAAAAATATATAGTACAGTAGGACATACATAAAAAATTTATATTGTTATTTTATAAATTTATAATTAAATTATAATATTCAATTTCGAGCATGGCTCGGATCAAGAATCTAGTATGAATTATTGTATAAGTCTAATTTTATAAATTATATTAAACTACTCACAATTTCATATCTTTTCTTGCAAAACTCTTTCTTCCACATAAATGAGGTAAGATGTGGTTTCTCCAATTTTTAGTATTTTGTTCTTGCATTTTCTGAAAATTCAACGATTATATAAAAAAATATTTTAACTAAAATAATATGTAAGTATAATATTAATATAAAAATTATACCTTCCACTTTTTAATAAACCTCAGGCAAGCCAAATCACGTTATTGGTCTTCAGGCATACGAGTGGGGTGATTTCCTATTATTTGAGTTCTATCATTTAGTTTATACTCTTCCAAAAACCGTAATTTGAAATCTTTGCATCTAACTCTGAACACACATATCACATAATATTTTCTTGCGTCTGGGTCATCACCAAAACTTGTTCTACGTAGGTTAAAAAAATTTCATGGTTAATATATTTCAAACATATACTATTTAATAATCGAGATCATAATTAACTAGATAAAATACTAATAAATATGCTTATACTTTAGTATTACCAGAATTACTTCTCATGCCCTTTTTTTTCTATGGAGAAGATACGTTCTCCAATCACTGTACTTAATGGGTAAAAAATTCACATCACTACTCAGTTCGCTTAACCATGAACCAAGTAGACCTTCAGAATCTTCATCAGGTTGGCCACCATCTTCATAAAAGTGAACTATCACTAACTGATTTTGTAAGGTCCAAACATCAACTAGAGTATTTGGTCTTATATGTTTTCATCAGCATCTATTTAATATACACATATTATTCAAACATAATTTTAATTAACATTTGCAAATATATACATAATTTCCATAATTATACTTTTGCAGAAATCAGTTATGCATAATATGCATAATTATACTTTTGCACAAATCGGCTTGAGCATGTTGACTATGCAAACATTTCCAAGTAATTATAGTATAATCTAAAATCAAGTAAATAATTTTTTTAATTTCATATTAACATCGATTCTACTTTCCATTTAAAACTTTTGCATTCATGAACGACAAGGGTAGGTGGAGAATTATAAGCCACTTCTAAATCTAACAGATTATTCGGTACTTGAGTCTTAGAATTAGTAAAATCCATGGATCTACATAACACAACTGAAAAAAATCATATTGTAATCTATCCAAATATTGTATATAGAATAACATAGTCAAGAACATTATTTCAAATAAGAAGAAAGAAGGCTTTAATGTTACCTTTATAGAAGTCGAACTCGATTTTAGATTCTTTATTCATATATGTATAAAATATGAAGACCAAATATTTTTTTTTTTTTTTGTCAACAAGAAGGAAAACCTAGGCTAAAACATTTCCAACGATTTCCCCGACTCCGATTTGGTGTCTGCGACCTTGTTTCGTTAGTCTGTCCACTTCCTCGTTCAGGTCTCTGGGGACGAAGGCAAACTCTACGTGCTGGAACCGGTCTTCCAAATGTCGGAGATCCTCCATCCAAGGAGCGAAGATGGGCCACTCGTTCCTGTTAGCCAACATGGAAAGAAGATCCGTGGAGTCCGTCCTGAAAATTACTTTTGTCCTTCCGAGACGCAAGTGTTCTCCCATTGTCCAAAGTAAAGCTTCCAATTCCGCATGCAGAGGCGACAATAGTCGGGGGACGGAATGACTCCCTTTGAGGAGCGCGCTGCCCTCCTTATTCCTCGATATCCACCCCAACCCCGAAACTTCGGAATCCGACGTCCATGATCCATCCGTGAAGCAGGTAAAGGTATCATCGTCCCAAGTTTCTGTTGAGCTCATCAGAAACGAACTCCCTAGAGCATCCCTCGTCGCTGTCGCCCATTCTTCTGCACCGGAGTTAGCCAGGGTTGCCACTCGTTGGGGTTCGTGTCGGGCGTTACTGTAGACCATCGCATTCCTCGCCTTCCATAAATACCAACATATCCAGGGGAAAACCCGGTTATCGTAGTCCCTAGGTGTTCGCCAGAATAGAAAATCCAAGTTATAAAACAAAGACTCACTCAAGGAGCCTCGGGGATTTATGGGGACGTTTGCGAGTGCCCACGTCTGTCTCGCCGGCGGGCATAGAAACAAAACATGGTTCATTGTCTCCTCATTGCTCCCACAAATCTGGCATCCCTCCCCTCGTCCCATCCCCCTCCTCCGAAGCTGTTCGTCTACGNTCGTCTACAGCTAAAGTTCCCGTTAACGCTTGCCATAAGAAATGACGCATCTTATTCGGGCAATCCAACTTCCAGACATGGCTCAATAGGGCATTCACCGATGGCCCATAGGACTTATCCCTACCTGGGTCCAGAAACCTCCTTGCCGTCTCGTAACCCGATTTAACGGAATACTTTCCCGATTTGGAGAAATGCCAAGAGATATTGTCCTGGACATAGGCATAAGATGCCTTCATCCCCTGAATAAGCCGAATATCCTCCGGGTCCAGAACCTCTCGCATAATTGGGAGATTCCACGAATTTGTCTCCGGGATAATCAGATGATTTACCCGGAGCGGAGCATAGAAATGGACCCCTATGCGCCGTGCGGATCTCGGGCGTTCGGTTGGCACCCAGGGATCATCCCATACCGAAATAGAATGTCCTGAGCCCACCCGTTTAAT
>OVAO01000754.1:0-18512 GCA_900406285.1 Biscutella auriculata | reverse complement strand
TATAAATACTAGTGGAGTCATCAGGGATTACTCACCAAATCGAAAGAGAGAAAAACAGGACAGATAAGAAGACTTGTATAAGTGAAGAGAGACTTAACAAATGTTATAAGAGTTTTCACAGGTGGTANTTTCACAGGTGGTGTAAACTTTAACGATAGAAACCGTGTCAGAAGTGATTGCAGGGTGTTGCAAGTCACTGATTTCTGATTCAACAAATAGTGTTGAGATTTGTTATTCTATCTACGTAGAGTTTTCAATAATTGCAACAGGTGTTGCAATCTGGAGAGTAGAAATCGTTCTAGGGTGATTGCAGTGTGTTGCAAGTCACGTAGATTATGCAAACAGGTCTTGTGTTAAGATTGTGTTTGACAGATTTCGAAAAGATTAATAAAACAAGGGATCGTTTTGTTATAACAATTGTTGCATTAACAAAATCCATCGTAGTTTGATTTTACAAATTGAACATTTCCCTCCACTCCAACGTAGTTTCATGCATAAGGCCACATGTTGAAGGCGAGCATTTGTGCTTCGCATGGGTTGCTTCGAGAACCGACAGTTGCAAGCTGGCGTTAGCATCCGTCTAGAAGTATCGACAATTCTTATTGAAGATGTTGGATTTGATATCTCATAGAGCTTATCAACTATGTTTTCTAAAAAGGTTTTTAAGCGGTTTTAATATTTTTATACCACTTAGTGAGACACTGAGCATCTATGAAAAAAATGAGAAATCGATAAGATTAAACACTTTTCTCACTCTGAAGTTTACGTGACCATAATGGAGGAGGTTGAGACTGTAAAGTTTGTAATCAACATTTTCATAGCATACAGTACGTGAGTACTCAGGAGGGACGAGCTCCCTTGACACAAATGTCACCTAACAAATGCACTGAACAATCATATATACAGAAGAGACTAAAACATGCGCAGAAGCCCCACCAAGTTCAATAATTCCCGTCGTTTCCAACGGATCTCCTCCAAGCAAATCAAGTGAATATTTGCAACTATCCAAGCATATATACCTTCATTAGATCTTAAAAATATTCCAAAGTTGCAGTCAACTTGAACATCTCAATCAAACAAAATAATTGATTCAGGAAAAAAACCAGAGATAACATAAGCCCAATTATGGTGAAAGTTAAACCCAGAAGATCTAAGAACTCTTCTCCTAACCTCAAGAATCTGTTCTTGAACAGTTACTTCGAGCAATCTCATCCCAGCAGTTGTCATTAACTTAATGTCACTCTCCTTCAACATTTTCTTCGGAACCCTCCCCTTTGCGAACTCCACAAGCTCGACACTGACACGCTAGCCCCTTCCAGATTATGAAAAACCAGGATTCACGTTAAAGTTAGCTGAGCTCTCTGGAAGATATACAGAAAATTACTTAGGCATTAACCTCATAAGCCTGTTCGATGAAGTTGATCACTTTAGTGGTTGTCTCCTCTACCACCTAGGTCACAACTGCTAAATTCAGCAAGAATTCTTCTGCCACCGGTTTAGCTCTAACGATCAAATCAGTCACTGCTTGCAAGAACACGACTGATTAGCCACCTATGCAACAACGGCTCTCTGAGAATTCAAGGCCAAGAGTGATTTCATAACTTCTTTTATAGATCCATGAATTAGATCTTACCTCCATGTCCTTTAGTGCAACATCATTGGCAATGAGCAATGATTCATTTTTAAGAGGTCCAAATCATCTAAAGGTACCAGTCGTGTTCCTGCAGTGGACTTATCCAAGGGTCACCGGTAGATAACCTGCCAATCTGCGAGAATTGCGAATCTTATGAAAATTCTTTTGAAAAGTGGAAAGTGTTTAAGAGGACCAAATTGGATGAGGCAGAAACAATTTTGAGTGTACTAAATACTCTCAGTTTGAGTTCCTTGAGGAGATTGGGTGTTGAGAACGCCTGAGGAAGATCAACTTCATACAAATCAAACATCTGAAAGAGGAAAAACAAATCGTTGCTTCGTAACTTTAGATAAAATGAGAGAGAAAAGGAAGCACAGTCATTGTACCTACTGAGATTAGTATTCTGACCTCCCGTGCTCTTCACCTGATCTTTGGCTTTTCACTTTCTCTGGATCCATTGATAATATGCATATAACAATTTCTAAACATTGAGAGCAAGAGAGAGGATGATTTAAATGGTAAAATAAAATTGAAAGAGAAGATGAATCGATTCGTAAATAATCACCAGAAGAGAGAAGTGCGAACAGATTTTAGGAGATTGTGGAATTTATTTATTAATATAAGAAAATAGTGGCTGACGTGTCACACAATGGAGAAGGAAAATTTGCCTATGTGGTTAGTTCCAGAGGCCCCAAATAGACACTTTCAATTAGTATAGATTTGTTAACACATGTCTATCTTCCACATCTTTGAGATATGTGTCATTTAAGTTTTATTTATCCAAATATTTTTAACTAATATAATAGAGGTTTATTGAAAAAGGCACTAAATTACATACCAGC
Organism: Biscutella auriculata; assembly: GCA_900406285.1. Taxonomy (NCBI): domain Eukaryota; kingdom Viridiplantae; phylum Streptophyta; class Magnoliopsida; order Brassicales; family Brassicaceae; genus Biscutella; species Biscutella auriculata. The sequence continues at coordinate 16,037 of OVAO01000754.1, read as the reverse complement.
AATCACATTCGTACGTTTCTATCATCTCTCTTCAACTTCTAAACTTTTACTTCTCTTTGTAGAAAAACATAAAATAATGGTTATAGTTCATGTAAGAATCCTGCAGAATAATACATAAATACATATTCAACGAAGTGTATTGCTTAATATAATGAATTAATTAAAGCGTTGAGTAAAAGAACATGAAGAATGAAAAAGATTCGAACAAGAAAAATGCGTTATAATGAACTATTTAAATTCTCGTGCGAAGACGAAGATCCGAGGTGGAGCTGGACTTCTCTCGACAAGAATTGGGCTGAGAAGAATTTAACGAGGCCTTTTTCCACCAATATGATCCAGATGCAGCTCATTAGACGTGACCCAATCCGAGAAGTCCAACCTGGAAACATAGACAATACCGACAAATCTCCACCTTTGTCTCGTTTCCCTTTTCGACTCTTCAGCTCTCTTCTCTCTACCTTCTCTCTTCTTCCCTTTAACATCTTTGAAAGTGAGAGATCTCCGAGATCTACACGATACCAATAGTTCTCAAGCTTCTTTTGCTGTAGAAACACGATTCGCTTCGACCTTTGCATGCAGATCTTGGGACCTTTAGCTCTTATACTTCTTGAAACAACTTAGAACTCAAGAAAACATGTTAAATCTAAAATCTTACTCCCCTTTTCTTTCGGTTTCCTTCATCGCAGGTTTAGAACTTCACCATACGTGAAGATCCAAAAAAAGTAAACCTTTTCCAGTTCTTTACTATACACGATAGCTCATAAACTTATCTTTGCTGACTATGACAAGAAATGAGCAGATCTAGAAATTTATATATGTAAAAAATTAGACATGACTTGTTTCTTGTTTTGCATGTGCGAGGAACCTGGGATAGTCAGCTTCCCACCTCATTGCTCCACTTGGATCGACTTAAAATTCAAGATCGAGAAGTCTCAGACACTTCTCAAAGGCGGTTCCAGGTAAGTTCTTCGTAAACACATATGATGGATTGCATGTAGTTTGTATCTTTAGGACTTTAGCATCACCTGTAGTTAGGAAATCTCGAACAAAATGGAACTTGATAGAAATGTGTTTAGTTCTGCCATGACATGTACTATTCTTTGCTAAGTAAATAACACTTTGTGAATCACAATGAAGATTAAAAAACTTAAGATCAAAATATAATTCGTTTAAAAAACTCTTAAGCCATAAACCTTCTTTGGTAGCTTCTGCCAAAGGCATGTATTCCGCCTCCGTGGTTGACAAGGCGACAATACACTGTAAGCTGAATCTCCATCTCACAACATTTCCACCCACCTTGTATACGTACCCAGTGATGGATCTACGCCTATCTAGGTCTGTTGCATAATCTGAATCACAGAACCCTGTGATATCAAAATCACCTATTTGCTTAGTAAAATTTAAACAAACCTTAGATGAACCTTTTAGATATCGTAAAACCCATTTTACTGCTGCCCAATGTTGTTTTCCTGGTTTGGCCATAAACCTACTGATTAGGTAAATAGCAAATGCTAGATCTGGTCTAGTTCCAATCATAGAATACATGAGACTTCCTAATGCATTTGCATTGGGAGTCTCTCTCATATATTCTTCTTCCATTTTTCATTCTTCCTCGTTCAAGCTTTTCAACTTAAATTGTCCATTCACCGGAGTAATCATTGCATTTGCATGATCCATATTGAAAGTTCTTAACACTTTTCCATTATACCTTTCTTGACTCAAACTTAATGATCCTTTCTTTCTGTCCCTGTTTATTTGCATTCGTAAATCACATTTTTTGGTCGAATATCCTTCATTTCAAACTCCTTGTTTAAGCTTCCTTTCAGCTTCTGTATCAACATGTCATCAACATAGATTAGTAGAAAATTTATTTCTGATACCTGATTACCTTTGAAATCGACACACGGGTCCATAACACTTCGTTGAAACTTTTGAGCCATCATGAATTGATCAAACTTTTGGTTCCACTGTCTAGAAGATTGCTTCAACCCGTATATGGATTTCTTTAGTAAGCACACGTGATCTTTCTTCTTTGGATCCATGAACTCTTCTGGTTGATCCATGTAAATCACTTCTTCTAGTTCACTATTTAGGAACGCAGTCTTAACATCCATCTGCTCTAGCTCAAAATCGTAATTAGTAACCAAGGATACAATAATTCTGATCTAAACATGTTTTACCACCGGGGAGAAAATTTCATTGTAATCTACTCCTTCCACTTGTGTAAAACCCTTTGCAACGAGGCGAGCCTTGAACCGAGCCATTTCTATTTCTAGAATCCCTTCCTTGTATTTGATAACCCATTTGCAACCAATGGTCTTTTGATTCGGTGGTCGAGGAACTAGAACCCACTTTTCATTCTTCCATAGTGAGTCAATTTCTTCTTTCATAGCTCCCTTCCACTTCTTCCAATCAATACTTGCTTTTGCTTCTGAGACATTCACATGTTCCATTAGCTCAATACACTCCGCACTTGCCAACGCATAAGCAACAAAATCTTCAAATATTGATGGTATCTTATCTTTCCTATTGTGCATGTCTCTTGCTATTATGTGACTGCCTTAGTTTTGTTCTGTCTCAGCTTCCCTCTCTTCTGTTCCTGCTTCAACTTCTGCCCCAATGTCAGACTCTTCACTAAACAAGCTTGAATCTTTAGAAGTATCTCCACCTTGATCAGGACTTCCATTCTGAGAACCTTTTTGAGGACCTAGATCAAACGTAACCCTTTTAGGTTTCTTATTCCTTTTCTGATTTTTTATAGTCTTCTCTTTCACTTCCTCTTTCTAGACTTGATCTTCGTGAAAAACTACATTTCTACTTATTGTACACTTCCCATCTTCTGGTATCCAAACCCGATAGCCTTTCACATCTTGTGAGTATCCCATGAAGTAGCCTTTGATTGCTCTAGGACTAATTTTATCTTGGAGAGTATGCACATAAGCAACACACCCAAACTTTCTCAAGTTCTTAAGATCAACTTTTCCCTTAGTCCACATTTCTTCTGAAATCTTGAAGTATAGAGCCAAAGTAGGTGATATGTTAACCAAATAGGTTGTTGTAGAAGCAGCCTCTGCCCAAATTTTTTTCTCAAAACTAGACTCTGGTAAAATACATCGAACCTTATTCATAATGATTCGGTTCTTCCTCTTAGCTACTCAATTTTACTGAGGGGTATAGGCCCAAGTCTTGTGTCTCTTAATCCCAGACTCTACACATAGAGTCAAACTAATTGTTGTAGAATTTCAAACCATTATCCGTTCTAAGACACTTAATCTTCTTTCCTGACTAATTTTCAACAAGGACCTTCCATTCTGAAAACTTGGAGAAGGCCTTATCATTCGTTCTCAAAAAATAATCCAAACCTTCCTACTATAATCATTTATGAAACTGATAAAGTATATGCAACCTGATAGACTTTCTTCCATTGATGGAGAGCTCCACAAATCTGAATGAACTTACTCAAACTGTTCCTTAGTCGTATGCTTGCCATTTTTGAAGCTTTGCCTATGTGTCTTACCCAAAACACATTCCTCATAGAAACCCACTTTGCCAATCTCCTTTTCTTTGATTAAGCCTTTCTTAGCTAAAAGTTTCAAGCCCTTTTCACTAATGTGCCCGAGCCTCGAATGCCATTTCCTGGTAGTATCAACTATGTGTGTAGACACATTCACTTCTCCTTTAACTACAGTTCCTTGTAGATAGTATAACCCATCCTGATACTTTCCTGACATAACTTTATGACCATTCTTGAAAAAAGTTACTTGAAAATCTTCACCTGTATACTTACAACCATTCTTCTCTAGTTGACCAAACAAAATCAAATTCTTACTCATATTTGACATATATTTAACTCTAGTTAGAATTACTTCCTTTTCGTTTCTAATGATCTTGATCTTGCCAATGCCTTTTACTTCACTGAACATACTGTTTCCCATCATCACCTTTCCACCTTCCCATTCTTTGAAATCAAACATACATTCCTTTTCTGATGTGATATGAAAAGTACACCCAAAATCCATAACCCAAATGCTCTTTGATTCTTCCTGATTAACTGTAAGAACCATAGGTTCCGTTTCAATGAATACATTAACATGCTTGTAGTCCTTATGTTCTGAACATTCACATTTTTAGTGCCCTTCCTTCCCACATACGAAACAACCTTTGTTGTTTTTATCGTACTTTGCTTTGATTTGGACCTTCCTTGACTCTTAGATCTTCCTTTCCACTTCTGATTTCCTCTTTTCTCACTTCTACCTCTGGACTCAACAACCAGTCCTTCACCGCTATTTTTGTTCTTGTATAGCATATAAGAGATATTCTATATTAACTATAATGAGATAATTTCTCAATCGAATATATTATTTCTGTAATTACATTCTGAATACTTTGTATAAATGTACATGTCTCTAAACCTAATAATATTATCATTCATCAAACTCTTATATGGTATCAGAGCTCCGATCGAAATCGAATCGCAGCCGCCATCCAAATCTCTTCTTTTTCTCACATATCTTCATATTTCTTTCATCTACTTCACTATCATGTCCAATTCTTCAAACAATGTCCCCTTTCCCCACACCACTGGTGGTAACGCCACCATTGAAACCCTCCCCTCTTCTCAAAATGCTCTTCTTCACATCAGTATGATGAATATAATGAAGCTCACGACCTCCAATTACATCATGTGGAGTCGTCAGATTCAATCTCTTCTTGACGGCTACAACCTTTCTCACTTTCTTGATGTCACTAAATCCTATCCGAAATATGAGCTTCACAAACGACAAGATAAACTCATATATAGCGCCATCATAGGAGCCATCTCCATGACCATTCAATCATTGCTTTCCAAGGCCAACACCACAGCCGAAGTCTGGGAAATCTTGGATGCGACCTATGCTAAACCAAGTCGCGGTCATATAATTCAACTCAAGCACCAATTGAAGCAGTGGTCTAAGGGATCCAAGTCAGTCGATGAATATTTTCAGGGACTCACTACCAGGTTTGATCAACTGGCGCTGCTTGGTAAGGTACTTGATCACGAAGATCAAATTGAGTATGTCTTGCAAGGTATCCCAGATGAATACAAGGCACTTGTGGAACAAATCGAGGGACGTGATGTTCCATCCACTCTCACTGAATTGCATGAAAAACTGCTGAATCAAGAAGCTTGCCTTCTCACTTCTGAACAAGTGACATCGTTTCCTATCTCTGCTAATGTGACAACACAAAAGTACAAATCCAACAACAACAACTCCAAATCTCAGAATCGTACCTCCTCTAGCCAACAACAACAACACACGATCCCAGACGTGGCAGCCTCGTCCTTTTCTTGGGAAGTGTCAGATCTGTGGGGTTCAGGGACACAGTGCACGCCGTTGTAGTCAACTTCAACTTCAATCTACGGGTCTTCTTCCCTCACCAACAAACCTGGCAGCCTCGCGCAAACACTGCTGTTCATTCCTCGCAACAGTATCAACCATGGTTGTTGGACTCAGGAGCAACGCATCACATTGCTTCAGACCTTGCAAACCTGGCGCTGCATCAACCTTACTCTGGCTCTGACGAAGTGATTGTTGGAGATGGCAACGGTTTGTCCATCTCACATACTGGTTCCTCTTCATTAAACTCTCTTGCTCGTCCATTGCATCTTCAGGATGTTCTGTGTGTTCCTGCAATCAAGAAGAACTTAATATCAGTCTACAAATTATGAAATACTAATCAAGTTGCTGTGCATTTTTATCCATTTTCTTTTCAGGTGACATATCTCAAAGCGGGGGGGTCTATTGCTCCAAGGTCGCACCAAGGATGAGCTCTATGAGTGGCATTTCCCTACCTTACCCTCATCTCATGTCACCTATGCCACGCATCAAAGACCTACAATAGATGAATGGCACTCAAGGCTAGGCCACCCTTCATCTACAATCCTTAAAACTATTATCACTAAGAACTCTCTTTCTGTTTCCAATTCACTATCTCAAACACTTTGCTGTAGTGATTGTCTCTCTAATAAAAGTAAAAAACTTCCTTTTTCTGAAACCACTATTACATCTACTCACCCACTTGAGTTTTTGTTCTCTGGTGTATGGATTTCACCCCTAACATCTATAGACAATTACAAATACTACCTTCTTATTGTTGATAATTTCTCTCGCTATACTTGGCTATTTCCTCTCAAACTTAAATCTCATGTCAAAGAAACCTTTGTTCGTTTTATTCATCTAGTTGAAAATAAATTTCAGACCATCATTGGAACTTTATTCTCAGACAATGGTGGTGAATTTCTAGCATTACGTGAGTTCCTCGCTTCTAAAGGAATCTCGCATCTCACTTCTCCTCCTCACACTCCAGAACATAATGGCCTAGCTGAGAGACGCCATCGACACATAGTGGAAACCGGTCTCACTCTTCTGACCCATGCCAAAATGCCTACAACCTATTGGACTTATGCTTTCTCAACCGCTTTCTATCTCATAAATCGTATGCCCACACCAGTTCTATCACTCAACACACCCTACCAAACACTCTTCAAAACCGTACCAAACTACACTAAAATCAGAATTTTTGGTTGTCTTTGTTACCCATGGCTACAACCCTACACCTCTCATAAACTCGAATCTCGTTCTATCCCGTGTGTCTTATTGGGCTATTCATTAACGCAAAGCGCTTACCTCTGTTTGGATCCAGTGAAGAATTGAGTTTATGTCTCGCGACATGTACGATTTGATAAATCGCGTTTTCCCTTCTCTGAACTCCAACCAGAATCTTCATCTTCCATCTCTGAAACTCCATCATCTCCTCAATCTTTCCCACCTGTTATTCCAATCCTACACCTCCCACTTATAGATGCTCATACTACAGTGTTATCGGCGGGCTCTACTCCTCCGTCCACCGATTTGTCACCGACGGACTTGGGTTCAAGTGCACAGGAATCGGATTCTGCCGGAGCTGCCATGGTCTCTCCACCGCCGGTCATTTCTCCGGTAACTAATGCTTCTCCTTTATTGCAGATTTCAGGAGAATCCTCTCCATCATCGATGTCTCGTACGGGGGCCTTACCAATTGATGAAGGTTTCATGGGCTCGGCCCAACAAGAGTTAGCTTCTCAGCCCATTTCTCCTCTCTTGGGCTTAAGTTCAGAAGTCTCCTTATCATCTACTTTAGGGCCTGATAATGATTCCTCACGTGGGCCATCACCAACACTTCAACCCGCTACAACAACACGCCCAGCAAATGATCATGGCATGATGCCGAGAGCTAAGAACAACATCAAGCGGCCAAACCTGAAATACACTTTAGCAGCTGCAGTTTCCACTTATGTTGATTATGAACCGCGAACATATCTCCAGGCAATGCAAACGGATCATTGGAGAGAGGCTATGTTGGCTGAAATTGATGCACAAATTGCAAATCACACATGGGATCTAGTACCTCCACATCCTGATCAAAATGTGACTGACACAAAATGGCACTTTTGTATAAAGCATCTCTTTGATGGATCTCTGGACAAGTACAAAGCTTGTTTTCTTGCTCATGGATTTACGCAGCAGTATGGAGTAGATTTTGGAGAAACCTTCAGTCTGGTAATTAAGTCTTCAACCATCAGAATAAAACTCAAGATAGCAGTCTGCAAAGGTTGGTCACTTCGTCAATTGGATGTCAATCATGCGTTCTTACAAGGAACACTTGAAGATGCTATATTTGTTCGGCAACCTCCTGGCTTTATTGATGCCGATCGTCCAGAGTATGTCTACAAACTTCGAAAAGCTCTCTACGGTCTTAAACAAGCCCCGAGGGCGTGGTATTTGGAACTCAAAGGTTATCTTCTCTCCACTGGGTTTGTTAATTCCCTCTCAGATGCATCTCTGTTTGTTCTTCAGTCAAGTCGAAACACAGTATATGGTTAGTCTATGTCGACGATATTATCGTCACGGGAAGCTCTATTTTGAGGTCGAACTTGTCATCAGCGATCTTGCTCGTCGGTTCTCAGTTAAAGACTTGGGTATCTTATCTTATTTTCTGGGTATGGAAGTGATGCATACACCTCAGGGACTGTTTCTTAATCAGCGCAAGTATATCATGGATCTTCTCACCAAAATGAATATGCTTGAGGCCAAGTCAGTGACGACACCTATGGCTTCTTCTCCTAAACTCACCAAGGTTGGTCCGGTTTACTCTAATGCGTCTGAGTATCAAATGCTTGTAGGCAGCCTTCAGTACTTATCCTTTACGAGATCGGATATTGCATTTGCGGTAAATCGACTATCACAGTTCATGCACTCTTCTACTGAGGATCATTGGCACGCTTCCAAGTGTGTTCTTCGCTACTTAGTTGACACTCCGACGCATGGACTTTTGATTCGGAACACCGCTTCCCTTCAACTACATGCTTTCTCTGATGCAGAATAGGCGGGTAACACATATGATTTTTTGTCCACAGAAGCGCATGTTGTTTTTCTTGGTGATCAACCAATCTCATGGTCATCGAAGAAGCAGAAAGGCATCTCTCGCTCCTCCACTGAAGCTGAATACCGTGCTCTTGCAAATGCGGTTTCCGAGGTGAAATGGGTCACCTCCTTACTCACTGAACTGGGTCTTCTAAGTTCTACAACTCCGGTGATATATTGTGACAACATGGGAGCAAATTATCTAAGTGTCAATCCGGTGTTTCACTCGAGAATGAAACACATAGCAATTGACTATTACTTCATACGAGAGCAAGTTCAATCCGGGAAGCTACGTGTCGCGCACATTTCTACCCAGGATCAGTTAGTTGATGGTCTTACAAAACCTCTTCCTCGAACCCGGTTTATCACTCTCAGACACAAGATTGGAGTGGCCCAACCTCTCCATCTTGAGGGGGCGTATAAGAGATATTCTATATTAACTATAATGAGATAGTTTCTCAATCGAATATATTCTTTCTGTAATTACATTCCAAATACTTTGTATAAATGTACATGTCTCTAAACCTAATAATATTATCATTCATCAAACTCTTATATAGCAATCCTTTGGACTTTAGCTTTGCTTCCTTAGAGTAAGATGCGTTAACCACCTTCGAGAGAGATAACATATCCTTTCCAGATTCATACTGAATTGTGTGAACAAGAGGATCATACACGGGTGGTAATCCAGAAAAGATTTGAAATGTCTGGTTCTCATCTTCGATCTTTGTTTTCAAGCTTGCCAAATCCGCAATTAGTTTCAGGAAGATATTGACATTTTCTTTAATCGTCTTACCCTCATCCATCTTGTATCTAGAGAACCTCTTCTTAAGATAACAACGACTAGCTAGAGACTTAGTCTGATAGTCTCGTTCAAGAGCCTTCCACTGACCAAGAGCAGTAGGTTCATGCATTATCTTCCTTAGGATAACATCACTTAGATACGTTCCCAGGAAACTTCTTACACACCAATCTTTGGCTGCTATTAAAGGGTCCACCTTCTGTTCCTTTACATCTCCTTCCTTTTCTTGCTCCTCTTTGCTCGGTTCTTCTTCTTGAATCAGTGGAAGAAATTTTAATATCTCTAATTGGCCTATCATCTTGTATCTCCACATGCCAAAAACATTATTTTTGTCAAATTTCTCTATTTCGAAACTTCCTAGATTAAGATCCATTTCTTGTATCAGCCTTTAGTTGTTCTTGTTCTTCTACTGCAGATAAAAAAACTCATAATAAGTTCTTTAAGATATTTGGAATCACCACACTCTTCTATGAATCTACGATATGATAAGCAGACTAGAATCTTGATATTTTTGCATAATGCAACAATGTAGAACAGGTTTTAGAGATATTCTCTGGATCGTATATCATAAACTAAGTATACGATCTTGCTCGTTCCTGACGTCCTTCGACTTATGGTACGTTCTTGCTCCTAATTCTTTTTTCGCGTTTTCAATATAAACTTATCGCTCTGATATCACTCATAGAAACTTTTGATTGCGATCGATTACATATTGAACTTGAAATTAGAATCTAAGCTAAAGATACGAGCGATTTAACGAATTCTNTTTTTTATTATTTTTTTTGGCTCTAGATCTCCTAAAATTTTGCCATTGGAGTTGGTCTAATGATCTTGATCTTGCCAATGCCTTTCACTTCACTGAACATACTGTTTCCCATCATCACCTTTCCACCTTCGCATTCTTCGAAATCAAACATACATTCCTTTTCTGATGTGATATGAAAAGTACACCCAAAATCCATAACCCAAATGCTCTTTGATTCTTCCTGACTAACTGTAAGAACTATAGGTTCTGTTTCGATGACGACAGTAGCATGCTTGTAGTCCTTACGTTCTGAATATTCACGTTTCTAGTGCCCTTCCTTCCCACATATGAAACAACCTTTGTTGTTTTTATCGTACTTTGCTTTGATTTGGACCTTCCTTGACTCTTAGATCTTCCTTTCCCCTTCTGATTTCCTCTTTTCTCACTTTTGCCTCTGGACTCAACAACCAGTCCTTCACCGCTATTTTTGTTCTTGTATAGCAGTCCTTTGGACTTTAGCTTTGCTTCCTTAGAGTAAGCTGCGTTAACCACCTTCGAGAGAGATAACGTATCTTTTCCAGATCCATACTGAAGTGTGTGAACAAGAGGATCATACATGGGTGGTAATCCAGACAAGATTTGAAATGCCTGGTTCTCATCTTCGATCTTTATGTTCAAGCTTGCCAAATCCGCATTTAGTTTCAGGAAGATATCGACATTTTCTTCAATCGTCTTATCCTCATCCATCTTGTATCCCGAGAACCTCTTCCTAAGATAACAACGATTAGTTAGAGACTTAGTCTGATAGTCTCATTCAAGAGCCTTCCACTGATCCAAAACAGTAGGCTCGTGCATTATCTTCCTTAGGATAACATCACTTAGATACGTTCCCGGGAGACTTCTTACACACCGATATTTGGCTGATTTTAAAGGGTCGACCTTCTGTTCCTTTACATCTCCTTCCTTTTCTTGCTCCTCTTTGATCGGTTCTTCTTCTTGAATCAGTGGAAGAAATTTTAATATCTCTAATTGGCCTGTCATCTTGTATTTTCACATGCCAAAACATCATTTTTGTCAAATTTCTCCATTTCGAACCTCCCTAAAGTAAGATCCATTTCTTGTATCAGCCTTTGGTTGTTCTTGTTCTTCTACTACATATAAAAAACTCACAGTAAGATTTTTAAGATACTTGGAATAACCGCACTCTTCTATGAATCTACGAAATGATAAGCAGACTAGAATCTTGATATTTTTGCACAATGCAACAATGTAGAATAGGTTTTAGAGATATTCCTTGGATCGTATATCATAAACTGAGTATACAATCTTGCTCGTTCCTGACGCCCTTCGACTTATGGTACGTTCTTGCTCCTAATTCTTTTTCGCGTTTTCAATATGAACTTATCGCTCTAATACCGCTTATAGAAACTTTTGATTGCGATCAATTATGTATTGAACTTGCAATTAGAATTTAAGCTAAAGACACGAGCGATTTAACGAATTCCTCTTCGAAAAGTGTATGTCTCGTGTGATCACAAAGATTCACTATCATCGAGCTAACTTTTCTTGTATCCGTTACAGGTGTATAAGAGAAAGAGTAAAGGAACATGAAGATTTGAAGAAAAAGACGCCACTGATGAACTATTTAAACTCTCGCACGAAGACGAAGATCCGAACTGGACTTCTCGCGACGAAGACTTGGATCGAGAAAAATTTAATGAGGTCCATATCCACCAAGATGCAGCTCATTAGACGTGACTCGACGATAAACCCAACCCGGAAACAGAGACAATACCGACACTATGAAGTTCAAATGTCTAAGCAAGTGTTAACCAATGTGTACGAGTGCTTTTTTTTTTTTGTTACGTTTGTAGATTTTGACGAGGAAGACACCACAATTGTTGTTAAAGGAGAATGATTGAACGAGCGTGAGACTAAGAAGAAACTCGATAAGTTTTTGCATGGAGCTGCACGTGGAGGAGGAGGAAGTGGGTGCTTCTCGTGCTTTAGTCGCTAATAGTTCTTTCATATTTCATTTACAGGCGTTTTCAGCTTTATAGGGCTTATCTAATACTCTTTATAATGTGAAAAATCTTTAAAACCAATCAATTAAAGAGAAGAAGGTATGAACTAATAAACTGGACCATGATTTATATATACGCAAGAAGCTTATATATATTTAAGGAACCCATGTTTCGACATAAAGCACATACGACATGGTCATTATTGTTATTACGAACATAATTATACTATATATTGTTTGTGACACCAGATTTTTTATCAGGGAAAAGGAGCACATTTCTTCATCTCAGTTTCGATGATATCAACCGCTAATCCTTTGCCANTCATGTGATTGACGAAAACCCAAACTTGGACCGAGAAGAATTTAACGAGGCCCATATCCACCAAGATACAGCTCATTAGACGTGACCCGAGAAATCCAACCCGGAAACAGAGACATTACCGACACTATGAAGTTAAAATGTCTTAAGAAAGTGTTAACCAATGTGTACGAGTGCTCTATTTTTTTTGGTTAGGAGTTACGTTTGTAGGCTTTGATGAGGAAGACACCACAATTACTGTTAAGGGAGAACGATTGAACGAGCGTGAGATAAAGAAGAATCTCGAAAAGTTTTTGCATGGAGTTGCACGTGGAGGAGGAGGAGGTGGGTGCTTCTCGTGCTTTTGTCGCTAATATATAGTTCTTTCATATTTCATTTACAGGCGAGATTTATATACGCAAGACGCTTATATATATTTAGGGAACCCACATGCAGCACATACGACATGGTCATTATTGTTATTATGAACAACACCACATTAAACATACGAACATTATACTATATATTTTTTGCGACACCAGATTTTTATTAGGGAAAAGGAGCAGATTTCTTCATCTCAGTTTCGATTATATCAACCGCTAATCCTTTGCCGTGATGAACCCAATAATCAGCCATCGGATTCTTCCTCTCTGGTCCCATAATGTCAACTCGAGAACCCTTCAAAGATTCAGTAGAGATTCCATATTCATCGTCACGTTTCTTCAATAGCCCTGGCTTTATCTTCCCCATATTCACGTCTTGTGGTGACATCATTAGTGCCGGTGCACCTAATGGCAATTTGTCTCCTACATTTTACCCCCCCCCAACAATCACTCAATTATATGGTCCAAATTCTTGTTGGTTTTTGCTAATGAAAATCGATACAGAATATCCAATACAAATTGAATTTTGNGTGACATCATTAGTGCCGGTGCACCTAATGGCAATTTGTCTCCTACATTTTACCCCCCAACCATCACTCAATTATATGGTCCAAATTCTTGTTGGTTTTTGCTAATGAAAATCAATACAGAATATCCCATACAAATTGAATTTTTCTTTTGAAAATTCATGAATGCATACAACTAATTTATTTACCACGATCGGTCTGCCAAGTACACCAAAATTTTCCATAAGTTTTTGCAATATTTTGGAGCTCTGTCTTGGCTACAAGCTCAGGGACCCTTGGAGTTACTAGAAGACCTGTTTGGATCTACAGCAACAACAACGATATAAATCAAGTTCTTGAAGTTCTTATCAGAGATACATTTGTTATTATGTAAAACCCCATTGTAGAATAAATTGACTACCTCATAGTCATGGGAATGCCAAAGCTTTTGTTCTTCCGGTGAAAGAGTCTCAAATAACCTCTCTGACACGATATATTCTATCCCTGCAGGAAGATTTAAACATGAAAATCTCTTCAAAAATCTAAGTCCATTTTAATTATACAAATGTTTAATTATATATTAGATATGTGTGTAGTGTNGCAACAACAACGATATAAATCAAGTTCTTGAAGTTCTTATCAGAGATACATTTGTTATATGTAAAACCCCATTGTAGAATAAATTGACTACCTCATAGTCATGGGAATGCCAAAGCATTTGCTCTTCGGGTGAAAGAGTCTCAAATAACCTCTCTGACACGATATATTCTATCCCTGCAGGAAGATTTAGACATGAAAAATCTCTTCAAAAATCTAAGTCCATTTTAATTATACAAATGTTTAATTATATATTAGATATGTGTGTAGTGTTAAGATACACAGACCGATGAGGTGGGTTTTAGAGGAGTCGCAATCATAAACGGCACATTGAAGAAAGTCTTCGTTGACTCGATGGACATAGAAATGGACTTCGATTTGACGACTAGGATCGTGACCATAACATGCGAAAGAACACAGATGAAGACTAATTTGTTTGATCGGTTTCAACGATTGCATCATAGCCGCTCCTTTATCAATCATAGTCGTCCTCATCGTCGTTGGATCTCCCGGAGGTAAATTATCTCCTCCGCCACGTGCCGGATACGCTCCCGGAGGCTTATCGCTCGACGTCATTGCTTAACGGATAAAAAAGATTTCCTTTTGTTTTGATAAATATATATATNGTTGGATCTCCCGGAGGTAAATTATCTCCTCCGCCACGTGCCGGATACGCTCCCGGAGCCTTATCGCTCGACGCCATTGGTTAACGGATAAAAGAATTTCCTTTTGTTTTGATAAATATATATATATATANTATATATTATATAAACAACTTTTTTATGGTTGCCGATTGCGAGAGTGTGTTGGTGTCATTGTTGCATGAGGAAAATGTGATGTGGACTACTTGAGAAGGACACGCCATGGGATGATGTGTTCGAGAACTGATGAGATTGAGATTTTGTAGCTGACACGTGGATGAAGTTTATGATGGAGATTACTCTCTGGGCACTTGGCTTTGTAATTTGATTATGATTTGTGTTCTAAATTGAGATGCTTGAATTGGACTCTAATAGAGAAGTTAAAGTCATCATTTATTAAGTTAGANGATGAAGTTTATGATGGAGATTACTCTCTGGGCACTTGGCTTTGTAATTTGATTATGAATTTGTGTTCTAAATTGAGATGCTTGAATTGGACTCTAATAGAGAAGTTAAAGTCATCATTTATTAAGTTAGATATTATGTAGTATTTTTGTAATACAATAAAGATTTGAAGTATAATTATTATGAAATAATTAATTGTAGATATCATAGATTATTTTTAGTTAGAAGAAGAATCGAACTAGAAATCAATTCTCTATAAATAGAAGGTTATGGTTTCCAAAACAACCCTAGCCAAAAACAAAAAATCTCTTTGAATCTCATCACTAGAGACCTAAAATCATTCAGGGTTTGTTTTGAAAGATCATTCTCTAATTTCAGATCCAAAAATCATGGATTCATTAGGTACGTTTCTCTGCGTATATCTTATTCATAAAAAACTAGTGTAGATTAGGTTTATGGATTTATGAAATTCCAACAAATTGATATCAGAGCCACTATATTTAGTTTATATGATATTCAGGTTTATCATATTGTTTTCGGATTTATTTGATTTTTGAGAATAAAATCGTTTATTTTGTGAAAAATTGTAGATTGTTGAATCTGATTTTTCTTCAAAGTTTAAACTAGAAAAAGTATTTTGGAATATGTGGTTATGCATGTTTAGATTTTGATTTATGAACTGTTCTAGATAAAAATATATATTAAATCTAAAATTCTCATAAAAATAAATTTTAGATATGTTTTTCTTTCTCTTGAGTGGCTGGAATTTTGTGAGAAATAAAATTTTAGGGTTTATAATACTAGTAAAAAAACTGTATGTAGCCACATAATTTTCCACGAAAATTTCCGTGGCTAAAAAATTCCACGAATTTCCCATGAAAATCCACAAAAAAAATTTGTGGGTTTTTCGAGGCTAGTCGTGGGAAAAAACCCACAAATTTCCAACAAAATATGGTTGTGGCTAAAATAGCCACGAATTAACCATGAAATATGGTCGTGACTAATATAGCCACAAATTAACCACGAAAATCTGGTTGTGGCTAATATAACCACAACTTTCCCACGAAAAGTGTTCGTGGCTAAATAAAATTAGCCACAAATTTCCCACGAAAAATCTTCATTGCTACTTTTTAAAAAAAATTAAAACCCTAAACTCTATACTCTAAACTCATACACTTTTTAACCATTAACTC
>OVAO01000753.1:0-18530 GCA_900406285.1 Biscutella auriculata | reverse complement strand
TACGGGAAACCAATAAACGAAATACAAAATTCACGATTTCATTAGAAATCTGATGAATCGTCATTCACGTATTCACAAAAATTTAAGTTAAACATAATTCACGAATTCATAAACTAAATTTAACATAAGCACCATTTATTTTGATATGTGCGTTAATTATCCTGAAATATGAAATTATTTTAGAGACTCATATTCCATTATTTTATTCCTAAAATATAGAGATGAGCGGTTTTTAATGCTTGCTCTTTTTGGGAAAGCGGACGTGAGTTCTTTTCGAATGACGTTTAACTGACGTTGTACTTGTAACTGTACTTCTACTTCTACTTGTAATTATTTTCGAATTGGGAAAACAATTAACTGACGTTGTACTTGTAATTGTACTTGTACTTCTATGATAGTCATGGGAACTCACGTGCAATTAATATTATTCCGGAACTCTACACTTCATTCAATATTGCAATTCGGCATCTCAGAATCAATTACGCTTTTTAAAACTATTGAGCCTATTTTATTTTATTAAAATGTACGATATCACCATTTTATCTATTTTATCAACTCTACACTTCATTAACTATTTTATCGTTGTCCAATGTTATTTTATTAAATGTATGATATCACCATGATATCAGGTAGTCGAACAAATTAGTCTAGTTGTAGAGTCCAATGTTTAATCATTACGCATAGTTATCAAACCAATTAAACACTTGTAGCGTTTCGTATCAAATCAATGTCCCATCCCCTTTCCTTCATTAATCGCACCTCATTAATCACACCTCATTTATCGCACCTCTTCTTATCTTTATTAAGAAAAAACATTCAGAGAATTCAACCACATTTCCGATTGAAGATGGCGAGAAGACATCAAGTTTCTCTTGATCTTATTTCTTGATGTTTCCTAATGTTTTGTTCAGTCTTATGATTCCATGCATAACTCTGTCGACTATAGTTTTCCAGTTGTACACATATTTCATGCATAACTAGTCGAGTATAGTAGTTTTGTATCAAATCCGTCATTAATTCGAGATTAATTCAACCGACCAACCAACATGTAGTAGTCTAGTTGTATCATCATTACGCCGTATGGGATTAACCAACCAAAACTTTGCTCGCACCCTTTCAATCAAAATAAATATCAATGAAATTAGCATTAATTTTCATTCATTGCTCCCACTGAATCATTATATATATTAAGCCAACTACTTTTTCTTCTCTCCGTTAACATCCTTCATTACCCTGTCTTCACCAAAACAGAAAAAATTCTTTCAAAATGTTGTTTGAAGGAGTTTCTCTTAATAATCTATTCGACCATCTTCTCCAAGAAATATGTCTTCGTGTCGCCGATAATAACTTCTCTGATAGTGGAAGTCTCGAGCGAGTGTCAAAAGGCTTTAAAAACATGCCAACTCTACATACGTTCTCAGGCGATGTTCGACGGCTAAACTCTCTTATTCTCGAGCCCCTTATAACCCCCCTTATAGTCTGTGGGATGAAAAATCGTTAAGCCATTTGTCCAAGCGACTTAGGAGATTCCGCAAGGCTGGAAACGTTGAAGCTTTGTACTGCACATGACTCCAGAACTACTTCTCCCCAAAAAGCAGTGTTAAAAGAAGATAAAGAGGACTCAAACAGTTAGCAGACGCTGCAAACAAAGGAAAAAGACCAGCACTGTATGTTTATGGCTCAATCCTTTTGTGCAATGGTGGCGAATAAAAGCAAAAGGTTTCGACATATTATCTTGTTTTATAAGCCCATGTTGTCACACACGATGGCGGAGACCGGAAATATCAGTGAAAGTATTCAGACCGTTTTTATGGATGGGTAGACTGACGGCGAGAGAACTCCTAACAAGTTATGTTTGTGATATGTGCAATTGTGGGCCGAACAGCTTGTTACTACGTGGTCTTGGTTGGGATGCTTATAACGATATGTCCGACAAGCTTATTTCTACTTCTACCCTATGTCACATTTTTTTTATGGGACCGTGAAATTACACATTGCTTGTACTTCAGTCAGTGGTAGTTTTATTTATGTTTATGCTTATGTTTCGGCGTTTATGTTTATGTTTATGGAGTGATCAACATACATTTGTTCCTTAATTAGTAGATTGGTGTTTCTCTCCTCTTATTATAAACCTTTCTTTCTTTAATGTTGTGTTTACTTAAGTTGGTGATGTCTCTGTGATGGAGCAAAAAACGGAAATTTATTTGAATTATTGTACCAGTTGACCAGTTGTCATTCAAATAATTATAAATACATCTCTAAGTTGTACCAGTTGACCAGTTGTCATTCGAAATATTAAAAATACATCTCTAAGTAATACCAGTTGACCAGTTGTCATTTGAATTATTATAAACTTCTCTTTTAATATATAAAAGGATTGAACTCATGGAAACTCAGCCAATTTTTAATTATATATTTACATGTTCAATTTTCTAATATTAAAATATGATTATAAGTTTTACAGTTTCAGAAACATAAAATTCATCAAGATATATTAGTCAGATGTTAAAATAAAATATTTCTAACCGGAGTTTTTCTGCCTTTGGTAAATCTCATAACTTATATTCGTAAAACTAGATTTTTGACAACGCCATGCGTGGGATAAATATTTATATTTGTGTATATTTATAATATTTTAGTTGTTAAATTGCTAAAATTTTAGTCATTTATTTGAATTGTATATTATAATTAAATAATAATTATTTAATTTTATTGGTTGGTAATGTTTTTTAAAATAAATAATAAAAAATCAATTTAAATATTACTTATAAGTGAATCATTGTTTAAAATAATTATTATGATATAATTAGATATCAATTTTTTTATTATTTAATTTAATTGGTTAGTAAATATATGAGTGATATATATTGTAATTGTCCTAATAAACAAAACCCAATTTCAAATATTTTTTAAAAGATATTTTGGAGATGACACGTCATCATTGCATACATGTAAATAATACGGGATAAGGATAAAGTTATTCNTATTATTTAATTTAATTGGTTAGTAAATATATGAGTGATATAT
Organism: Biscutella auriculata; assembly: GCA_900406285.1. Lineage (NCBI taxonomy): Eukaryota > Viridiplantae > Streptophyta > Magnoliopsida > Brassicales > Brassicaceae > Biscutella > Biscutella auriculata. The sequence goes on along the minus strand of OVAO01000753.1, from coordinate 15,503 downwards.
ATTGTAATTATCCTAATAAACAAAACCCAATTTCAAATATTTTTTAAAAGATATTTTGGAGATGACACGTCATAATTGCATACATGTAAATAATACGGGATAAGGATAAAGTTATTTTTTAAAAATATTTCTGAATTATTATATAAGGAATTTATAAATTGAGTTATTGATCGAGATCCTTCATATTTAAATACTTAACATTATATTTCACTGTTTCATGAACTTAAATACTTCTATAATTAGTTGATTTTTTGCTTTTTTTTCTTAATTTTTGTATTTTTTAGAGGAAGTATTTGANCATATTTAAATACTTAACATTATATTTCACTGTTTCATGAACTTAAATACTTCTATAATTAGTTGATTTTTTGCTTTTTTTCTTAATTGTTGTATTTTTTAGAGGAAGTATTTGGAATTTGATGCCTCTACGCCCACCGGTGAGGATATAATTATTCTTTTATAATATTTGTTCAATAAACATCGAACTAATTATTGTAAAGATACCGAATCGAAGCTAAATCAACAAAATGCTATCAAATTCACTAACGTATATATCAGAAATTGGGCAGCCTACAAATTTTGTTGTTTAGCAAAATATATAAAACAAAATATTATCTACTTATAAAGTTTCCATCTTCCGAATCTATAACTACTAATATCTGTTTTTCAATACAAAGAATTCTTCAAAATTATTACTCGATCAATATCATAAATTATACTTTGGTCTCCAACTCAAAACANAAGTTTCCATCTTCCGAATCTATAACTACTAATATCTGTTTTTCAATACAAAGAATTCCTCAAAATTATTACTCGATCAATATCATAAATTATACTTTGGTCTCCAACTCAAAACAAAAAAAAATCTTTATGGAAAGGAAAGTGCGATCTTCGCTCTGGCTTGTTAGGATTTCGTATTTCCACTGTTGTCGATTAATTTTTACCCGTCTATGCTGGTTTTCTAATTTTTTTCTCATAATGAATTACCAAAAAGGTGTGATTAAAACACACCACCATAATACAACATTTTTGGATTCTAGTTAAAATCTCACTGACCTAATAGCGATTTGTTGGTCATCTACGAAGGTTTAAAACAACCTGAACCAAAGCAGGGGACTCCACTCCAAAAACTTTCTTGTCCAAATGCAAGTCCAACGAGCTATTAATTGCACAAATCCAACCCTTCAAACCTAACTCCTCCAATGAAGAGACGCCGAGTAATGAGAAACGACTATGAAATAGAACTTGGCCTCGACTATTTCTCAACACCCAAGCCAACCAACCTATCTGAGACCTAGAATTAAAGTGCATACCTACATTTCATTTCAGCCACGGATCAGGAGGTCGTTTCCACTTTTTTGAAATTAATCTCTTAACTCCAACATCCTCCATTGTCCTCGAATTAGACTGCGCTAAGTTCCAAAGAACAACATCTTGGTTCGATTTAGACAACGATTCTAGCAGATCATATGACCATCCTTCCATGACCAATTTGTTTCTATTCTTCCATATTAACCATAATATCCATGGAATTTTGTTTCTCACCTCAGTACTCAATTAAGAGGAATTCTCCTGATAAAAAAAAAAAAATTCAAGTTAGCATATATAAATTTGAAAAGCCTCTTTCAGAGCCGACAAAGCCCATATCAACCTGGTTCGAGCATAAGTAAAAGAGCACATGGTTAATTGATTCCCCATCATGCCACAAATTTGGCATCTCTCATCAGTTCTCATTCCTCTGTGCCTAATATTATCAGCAACAGGAAGGGCTCCATTTATGGCTTTCTAGATGAAAGCTATATTCTTCGAAGGGGCTCGAATCTTCCATGCCCTACTCCTTAAGGTTGATAAGGAAGGTTGAGCTGAAGCTCAAGACATGGTTTCCTTGTTATCAAAGTTATAAACTAACCAATAACCTGATCTCACATTGTATTCCCCACTTAATGAATGATTCCATAGCCATGAGTCTTCCTCATCAATTTCGAGAGGTACCTGCCTAATACTCTTCACGTCTTTAGGATAAAAGAGTTCATTGAGCTTAACCACGTTCCAGTTTTGGTTCGCTTTGTCAATCAACTCACTCACAACCCACTAGTAAAAAAAAGCCTATAGCCACGCCAAAATTTGTGGGCATAAGCTGTTTTTCGTGGGTATACATAGTTAGCCAAAGATTAGCCACGAAAAATAATTCGTGGGTATAACCTCGTGGGTAAATAAATTCATGGCTAATTCGTGGGTGGGTAGCCACGAATTAACCACAAAATTGTCCGTGGGAAAATAATTTATGAATCAAGAAAAAAAAATTGAACTCGCTGACGGTGAACCCCTTGATNGGGTAAATAATTTATGAATCAAGAAAAAAAAATTGAACTCGCTGACGGTGAACCCCTGCCGGTGGACTCCACCGCCGCCTAGGGGAATTGCAAATTAAATCACACAATTGCATCCCAAGGGATTCGAACCCTGGGTGGATGTAGCACAGGTATATGTTGTGACTACTGGACTACTATGACTCTGATGTTCTATTTTATGAGCACTATAATATATTACTACATTGGTTAATAGCGTTTTAGTTTTATTTGTTATTGTAATTGGGTTTGTCTCGGGTTTAACTAATATGCTAGTGTGATCTTATTGATATTATGACAATTTGGGGATAAATTATTTATTGGTTTAGTTCGGTTCGGATTATTTGTGATTCAGTTTGTTTTGGTTCAGTTAAGTAAAAAGTCAGTTTCTCAAAAAAATTATAAATGATCGGTTTAGTTATATTTGGATTATTTAAGATATAATTATATAAATATGTTTAATATATTCTTGTATAAATATATATATATATATATGTGTGAAAGATGATTATTTTGAAATGATAAGGATTTGATAATAGTAATATATCATATAGTATTGTCTCGCTCAACGGGTTTAGAGATGAAAATATGAATTAACGTTTAGAGTTTATGATTTATGATTTAATGTTTAATGTTTAGAGTTTTACAGCTTAGAGAGTTTAGAATTTATTTATAATGTTTTATATTTTGTTTTCATTTTATTATTTCGTGGTTTAGGGTGTAGAGTTTATTCAAGATTTAGAGCTTTAGAGTTTATAATATATGATTTTATAATTTTGTGTTTTGGATTTATGGTTTAAAATATATGATTTAGAGTTTAGAGTTTAAAGTTTTGAATTTAGAGTTTATAGTTAAGGGTTAGAGTTTTAGATTTTAGGGTTTGAAATAAATATAATTTATAGTTTTTAATGTTGGGTTTTATGTTTTTATTTTTGAGTTTTGAGTTAATATTTAGAGTTATGAGTTTAGAGTATAGGGTATAGGGTGTAGAGTATTAGAGTATATTAATAATCTATTTTATATTTTTCTTTTCATTTTATTATTTTGTAATTTAGGGTTTAGAGTTTATTCAAGAGTTAGATTTTTAAAGTTTAGAATATATGATTTTTTAATTTAGTGTTTCTAATTTTGGGTTTTTGATTTAGGGTTTAAAAATATATGATTTTGAGTTTAGTGTTTAAAGTTTTGAATTTAGAGTTTATAGTTAAATATTATAGGGTTTAGGGTTTTAATTTTGTTTAAAAATTAGCCATGAACATTTTTCGTGGCTATTTTTATTTAGCCACAAACACTTTTCGTGGGAAAGTTGTGGTTATATTAGCCACGACCAAATTTTGTGGTTAATTTCTGGCTATATTAGCCACGACCATATTTTGTGGTTAATTCGTAGTTATTTTAGCCACGACCATATTTCATGGAAAATTCGTGAGTTTTTTCCCATGACTAGCTACGAAAAACCGACGAATTTGTTTCGTGGGTTTTCGTGGGAAATTCTATGGCTATACATATTTTTTTACTAGTGACCATATCAATATCAATGAATAAATTCTTCATCAGAGGGGATCGACACTCAGCTTTACCAATTCATTTATCTGTCCAAACTTTAATAGAACTTCCATTCCCAACTATCAATTGGATACCTCTTGATAGCAGGTCATGTCCATGAATGCAGCTTTGCCAAACATGAGAAGCATTAGTACCCAAATCCGCTTTTAAGAATGAAACATAGGGGAAATAGCGGCTCTTCAACACTTTGGTCATTGGCGAATCCGACTCCTTTAAGACTTTCCAGGCTTTTTTTTGCCAATAGAGCTTGATTGAACGATGTAATATCGCGAAACCTTAATCCTCCACTTGATTTGGGTATGCAAAGAGTTTCCCATTTATTATAGTGAATTTTATGATTCCCTTCTATCGAATTCCACCAAAAGTTTGCCATTGCTGCAGATATTGCATCACAAACAATATTTGGCAATTTAAACACTGACATGGCGAACACCGGTAATGCCATTGCCACCGCTTTCAATAACACCTCTTTACCCCCCATGAGACAACATTTTCACATACCAACCAGATACTCACAATTTTAACTTGTCTGTGATGGCAACAAATATTTTGACTTTCGATCCCTTCATACATTCTGGGAGACCTAAATAATTACTAGTTCCTCCTTCATTGGTAATTCCCAACACTTTGTGAATCTTTATTCTCATTGACAGAGGGATCTTCTTCCTGAGTATTATCAATTGCCCTAAAATTCTACCATACTCAGATAACAGATCCTTCAAATTCTTGCATTGCTCTTCCTCCGCTCTGCACATAAACAAACTATCATATGAGAAAAGCAGATGATGAATCGATGGTCCCAAATCTGAAAATTTAATACCCTGAATCAACTCAGTCTTGTCAGCCTTTTGCAAATGATGAATTAACCCTACAGTAAACAGAACAAACAGGAACATATATAAAGGGTCCCCATGCTGAATCCCTCGCTTAGGCACGATCATTCCATATGGTTGATCACTGATAAGAACCACATATGTAACAAATTGCACACATATCTTTACCCACAATACCCATTGCATATCAAAGCCCATTGCCAGCATCATTTGTTCTAGATAGGACCACTAAACCCTATCATAAGCTTTCGACATATCTGAGTTGACCGCTATGAAGCTTTTTGCACTTCTCGGATGAGTTTGAAGGTTGTGGATTACTTCGTGCGCTATTGTTATATTGTCTAATACCAGTCTTTTAGAAACAAATGCGGATTAAGTCTCTGATACAAACTCTGGCAAAATAGGTTGCCACCTTCTTACCAATATCTTCGTTATTATCATGTGGAGCATAACACAAAGACTTATAGGACGCAAGTCGGTCATCTTAGAGGGATTCATCACTTTAGGTAGTAAGCATATATGCGTGAAGTTGCATCCATTAGGCATGATCCCATCCGAGAAAAATCGTTGCAGCTCAAACACAACTTTGCCTTCTAAAACCAACCATTATTGTTTAAAGAAAATCCGGTCATTCCATCTGGACCCAGAGCGCTTGAAGTTTTGATAGCAAATACCGCATCTTTAATCTCTTGCTTTGTAACCTGACATATTAGACGAGCGTTCATTCCATGGGCTACCTTCGCTCTGAAATCAGCAAAAAACCTTGCATTATCCAAAATATTTGAAGCTGAGAATAGATCCGTGAAGTACTCAATTGCGATTTCAGCCTTAGATGCTTCTGCCACTTTTTCATTCCCATCCCTATCGACCAACTTTTCCAGGAACTTATTTTCTCTTGAGTCCTTAACTGAAGAATGGAAGAATTTCGAGTTTGAATCACCTTCTAATAGCCACTAAGCTCTGCTATTTTTCCTCCAAAAATCTTCTTCTTTGTAAGCTAAACTCATCTCCTTTTTAAGTTCCCAAACTCTCTCTTTATTAGGTCTGTCTCTTGACTATTCCTCTTCTAATGCTTTTTAGCTTCAGATAAGTTCAACCAAAAGGATAATTCAAAAATGTTGGCCGAGTTATATGTGAGGGAGTTTGTTTGGTTACATGGACCTCCAGCGGGTATAGTGTCAGACCGTGACGCTAAGTTCTGTTCGGTTTTCAAGAACTCGCTTTAGAAAAAATTTGGGACAAGGGTTAATTGTCCATGACCTATCATCTACATATGTGGGCAGTCTGAGAGGACTATTCATATGTTTGAGGACTTGTTGCAAGCAAGTGTGTTGAATTAAGGAGGGAAGTGGGAGAGTTACTTGTCATCAGTTGAGGTCGCGTACAATAACATTTATCAAGCCAGGATCCGCATGTATCCGTACAAGGCGCTTTACGGGAGACCTTATTGAATGCCCTTATGTTGCACCGAAGTGGGGGGAGCGGAGAAACTTTGGGTGTGCCTTGGTTGAAGAAACCACATAAAGGATTAGGGTACTTAAGATCAAGAAGAAAAAAAACTCAAAACAGACAAAAGAGTTATGCGAACAAGCGCATAAAAGAGCTTGAGTTTTTCGTGGGATACTTAGTTTATCTGAAGATGACCACGTATAAAGGAAAGGATTGTGCCACTCATAAAATGATAAGTTAAGTATGAGGTATATGGGGCCATATCAAATCCGAGAAAGGGTTAGATCGATTGCTTATTAGTTAGAACTTCTGACGGTTATGGCTTCATTCCACAATATGTTCCACGTTTCGATGCTAAGGAAGTGCATACAGAACATATACCATGTAATAAAAGATCCACCAACAAATCTAAGGGAGAGACTAAATGTGGAAGGTCGCCCAATTGAGATAATTGGCGGAAGAGTCAAATCAGCTAGAAGAAAAAAGACTCACATGGCTCAAGTAGTCTGGGATTGCGATGGGGAAGAAGAGATTACTTGTGAACCAGAAGAACGAATGAAGCAAAATTTTCCTAAGTGGTTCGAAAAGTAGGAGGACCTGAAAAAGAATTGAGGACGAATCGAATCCTAAGAGGGGGAGACTTGTAACGCCCACGTTCTGGAGATCTGACCGGACTGGGATTTGCTTGGCTACCAAATGGATTAGATAAGCCTAAGTGTTCGAGATAATTAGTCTTTGATCGAGAAAACTTAGTTTTTGTTCAAGAGATGGATAAAGTGATCAGATGAGTCAAGTTTAGATCGAGACTTAGGCATTTTTGGGTGGACTACTAAGCCAAAGGATTGAACCGGACAACCGAGAGTGTTTGGGATCAGATCAGACCGACCGATTGATCGAGTAGTCGAAACGGAATGGCTTGTCGGGTCGGGTCAAGTTGGGCTGGATGATCAATTCATATGGTGTGGTCAGATCAGATGGTATGATCAGATCGACTAGTTGAACTAGATAAGACTGAACAGTCTGAGATTTTCAAAGTTAGTAGGAACATCCGAGAATTAAGGGATCGGATAGGCTTGTGATCGAGTGGAATATTTCGAGCATAATATCCGAGCAGTTGAGAGATTTTCGGAAATGTGGTTGGGATGAGATTCTATATAAGTTATACCCTCTTCTTTCATGTCATTGCGAAAATTCAGAGAAAAGAGAGAAAGAGATCGAGAGTAGTGAGCCGCCGTTAAATAACTGTTGAGCCACCTTCAAACCGAGTAGGTTGTAGTGAGTTTGAGCCTGAGTTAAAGAGAGATAGAGCAGTTCTAATCCACGTGGAATCGAGTGAGTCGGAGTCGAGCTGAGTAACTACGTTGATTGTCATACGTATAAGCTAGCTGATTAGGTTATGGTATATGATAAAATATAATTTTCTAAAATTTAACTAACATGATCGAGACATATCTTTGTCAATCAGTTAGGTTTTGTCATATATGAAAATGTGTTTTGATTAAAAATTGATACATATTAAACAGTTGATAAAATCTAATTTTATATCATGTTAAGAATTTATTTTCATCTTCCTATTTGAATTAATTATATGTCTCCTCTTCGTATTTGAATTGTGCTTACATATTCTTTTCCCATTTTAAATAAGTTAACTCATATTTGACTTATTTTTATTTTATTTTATATAGTTTTATACATGGTATTGTTCAGTTTGGGATAAAATTCAAAGAGTATTAAAAAATAATATCTGTTTAAAAAAAAAGACTAAATTATGAAATAAAATAGGTTAAAAAAGAAGAAGAAGTACATGCGGTTTCATTTGGTTGTTCTTACAACACGATGTCTCTGTCTTTCCATGGGATGGGAGGCTTATAAATTTGATGAAGTCCGAAGCTTTGGTTCAGTTTCATTACGTACAATAGTAATCGCAAGACCCTTCATTTTCAATTTCAATTTCACGCACCCAAANAATTTCCCCCCCCAAAAAAAAAAAAAAAAAAAAAAAAAGGTTTTGGTCCAGAGAAAACCGGAGAAACATCCGTGTGCTGTGTCCGTTGATTTTATTTGGAAAACAAAAAAAGATCATCTCACACTAAATCAAAGATTTGATTTTCTTCTGGCTTAAAACTCGTGATCTTAACGAAAAATCAGCTAAAACCTTCAACCTTTCTCTGTCGGATTCTGTTCCTTTTTTTTCTTTTTTCTTTTTTTTTGGTTGGAGTTGGTTTTTTTGTTGTTGTTGATAAGACAGAAAGATGGTGGAGTCATTAACGAATGTTCAAGGGTTAGGTGACTCCATGGATGTTCTTCCTCGAGATAGCTCTGAATTATTTGATGAAGATGGTCGTCCTAAGAGAACTGGTAAATTTATTTACTTGAAACCCATATTAAAATAAATACGAAGCCAAAGTTTTCGGTTTGTATTTAAATCTTTTTTTGTGTTTTTTTGGTAAACTTGTATTTAAATATTAATGGTACTTTAATTTCTATATTTTTATTTTTTTCTACTACTTGTATCTTACATTCTTACTTGTGTAAAAAACAAAAAAAAAATGATATAAAACTTAATTATTTTATCCAAAAAAAACTAAGAAAAAGTTATTATAATTTTGATAAAAAAAAAAATTGTTTAAAGTAATCTTAAAAGAAGTTGTATATGCAAACTTGTTTTTCGACTCTGTGACTTGTATTGAACTCTGTATATATGTATATACAAAGTTTGTTTTACGTTTTACTTGTGAGAAAAAAGAAATTGAATTTATGAATTCTACTGTCGAATTTAGGTCTGTAATTGTGAAGAAACATGGTTTAGTTTGGAATTGTATGATCAATGACAAAGCAAACCAGACTAGGCCATAATTAAAGAATACAACATGGGGTCAAATTGCTATATTCGGGCTACAGTAGATGTCATAAGTGGCAAGAATATTGGGATTTCCTAAAAAAACATTGTAAATTAGTTTGGGTAAACATTTTGTTGATATGATTTTATTTTATTATCGGTTTGGTTTAATTATAAGATGTTTTGGTTGTGTGTTAGGGACGATGTGGACAGCAAGTTCACACATAATAACAGCAGTGATAGGGTCAGGAGTGTTGTCTCTAGCGTGGGCCATAGCTCAGCTTGGTTGGATTGGTGGTCCAGTTGTAATGTTGCTCTTCTCTGTCGTCACTTATTACACCGCCACTCTCCTATGCTCTTGTTACCGCTCCGGCGACCCTCTCACCGGCAAAAGAAACTACACTTACATGGATGCTATTCGCTCCAATCTCGGTAACTAATCAACAATATTCCAATTGGTTTTCAGTTCTTCAAACTATAAACAGAACTAAATATGGATTTGTTTCTAGGTGGTTTTAAGGTTAAAATATGTGGAGTTGTGCAATATCTTAATCTTTTTGGTACTGCAATTGGCTACACAATTGCTTCAGCTATAAGTTTGGTGTAAGTTCCAAACTTTTACTTTTTCAACTTTCTTTATGTTCCTAATCATTCCAAGAAACTCAAGTGTCTTAATTATTAAGTCTATTAAAGAATTAGAGATTCAAGATTCCAAATAAGTTTTGGTGTACGTTGATCCAGCATTCCATAAGTAGGGTTCTAGAATAATGTCATTGTCTTCAGATTCTTTCTACTGCTTAAATATTATGCTTGATTGATGTTTTGAAATTAAAAATTAAAAATAAAAAACAGAGCAATCCAAAAGACAAGTTGCCAACAGAGAAATAGAGGAAATAGTCCATGTCATGCCAATGGCAATCTTTACATGCTTGGGTTCGGTGTAGTGCAAATCTTTCTCTCTCAGATTCCAGACTTTGATCAGTTATGGTGGCTCTCAGTTGTAGCTGCAGTCATGTCTTTTGGTTACTCCGCCATTGGCCTTGGACTTGGTATCTCCAAAGTGGTAGACAATAAAGAAATCAAAGGCACTCTCACCGGAGTTAAAATTGGGACAGTGACACCAAAACAAAAAATATGGAGAACCTTTCAGTCTCTTGGGAATATTGCTTTTGCCTACGCTTACTCTATGATTCTCATCGAAATTCAGGTATTTTCTATTTTACAACATATGAAAATATGTTTAAAGAATATTATTAAAAAGATGATTTGATGATACAGGACACGTTGAAATCACCGCCTTCAGAAGATAAGACAATGAAGAAAGCAACTCTCATAAGTGTGGTGGTAACTACACTATTCTACATGTTGTGTGGATTCGCAGGATACGCAGCATTTGGGGATGCTGCACCTGGGAATCTTCTCGCTGCCGAAGGGTTTAAAGATCCATATTGGTTGCTTGACATTGCCAATCTCGCCATAGTCATCCATCTAGTCGGGGCTTACCAAGTCTATTGTCAACCTCTCTTTGCATTTGTCGAGAGAGAAGCCTCCAAGAGGATGCCAGAGAGTGAGTTCGTCACAAAGGAGATCAAGTTCAAACTCTTATCAGGAAAAAAACCTTTCAACTTGAATCTCTTCAGGCTAGTATGGAGGACGACTTTCGTGGTTACAACAACAATGTTTGCAATGCTAATGCCTTTCTTCAACGATGTGCTCGGTTTTTTAGGTGCCATAGGTTTTTGGCCTCTAACGGTTTATTTCCCTGTGGAAATGTACATTGCACAAAAGAAAGTGCCAACATGGAGCCCAAAGTGGATTTGCCTTCAAATCTTAAGTTTAGTATGTTTAGTTGTTTCTGTAGGCGCCGCAGCTGGATCTGTAGTTGGCATCGTCACTCATCTTAAGAATTACAAACCTTTTGAATCAGATTTCTGAGAACTTGCCAAAAATGTTGAAATTAGAATTGGATGTTTCTAATTAACACTTGTATTAGTTATATTATCTTTGTACAATTGTTTGAGTAAAATATTTTTATAGAAATTTGGGTTGAGCTCTTATTTTTGTTGACTATAATTTTCTTGAATTACAATTTATATATTTGTAATTATTTATAAATAATCTATTTTATTAAACATGGTTTATCTACTTAAAAAGTTATACTGAATCAATCTTTTTAATCACTAGGTATGTATTTTGCTATATAATTTAATATCTAATAATATATTTTGCTACAATAAAATAATACATAAATACATTCAACATTTTTTGAAAATATGTAATAATAAAACCAATAAATATCCTGAAAGAATATTATTTCTATTTAATCACATATTTATATTCAATAAATACTCAATAACTTAATACATATATAACCAAGGATTTTGTTTACTTTTTAAAAATATTTAATAATTAAAAACTAATAACAATCTTTAAAAAATATTTTCCTATTTATTAGATATTTAAAAATTAAAAACCATTAACAATCTTAAAAGGATACGTTTCCTTATTAATATCTAACTATATTTTTAAAATTAATATATATCTTAACAATATTTTAAAACTAATATTAATCTTAATTTATAAAATATATATTATCATAATTTTATAATTTAAAGTATCACTGAATGCGGATACAATTCTAGTGTATTGTAAAAGTCATACTAATTAATGTATTTTATTAATAAAATAATTACTAGAGTTGATCGAGCGTTCAACTGTGGATATCTATTATTTTGTAGATGAAATATATAATTTCTAAATTCTACATGATTTATGTTTTGATTTGAAAATTTATGATTGATATTAGTTTTAAAATATAGTTAAGATTGATATTAATTTTTAAAATATGGTTAAATTGATGAAATTTATAATGCAAGAAATCATTGATTTTTAAATAGTATTTATAGATAAATTCAACTTATTTAAAATTGTTAACGAAAAAAATTTATGTTTTTAAATTTAATGATTTTTAGAAAAAGAAATTAAATTATTCCCTACTTAAACCATAAAGAAAAGTTCAAAACATATGGAATAGCTAATTCCACATCGATTAATTTTACTTAATTAATTTGAATAGCTCATTATCTAAAGAGATATGATAAACCTAAGGGAATTGCCTACGTGGAAGAACATTCAACTCAATCTACCTATCATTTGTATTTTGATAAATATATAATATTATTTTATCTCAATTGCTTAAAAAAAAAACAAATTATTTGTGTGGACGAAGAACAACCTCAAGTTTAGATTTGGGCATATCTTTGAACAACATCCTTCCTCATTTCTCTCTCTCTTTTCTCCTCTCTAAAGCGTAAACGAGTGAGAAAGACCGCCCAAAAATGGTGAAAGATGAACAATGAAGAAGAAGCGTTGTTGTTATGTTCCTTCCATGGCCTGTTACATCGTTCCTTATTACCATAATCCTGTTTTGTCTCGTCCCAATACAAGAATCATCAGTCATCGCCATAGTTTCTCCGGTAAGATCTTGGTGGCAAGATTTAGGGTTCCTAGAAGTTCCACCATTAGTGACGGTGGTGTCTCCTACAATACCCTTGTCTCCGAGGTGAGCAATTTTTTTCAGCAGAATATTCTTTTTTTGTTTGCAAATTCATTATAACCCCTCCTCGATTTTCACTAATTGTCAAATTACTGTGAGAGCCAGATTGTATCGGCTTTATATATATATGTATATATAGATATTTTTGTAGAATTGGGTGTTTGGATCTATGAAATTGGGCTTCATGTTGGACAGTGCGTAATGAAACCAAAAACTCTGCATTTGAGGTCTTTAAAATGTCACATTTGTTTCCATGGCTTTTTGAGATTATAAAGATGCTTCAAACTAGAAATGATTTTTATCTCTTTTGTTTACTCAATGTTCAGTTGCGTGCTTATTCGGTGACGGTGTTTATGTAGTGGAGTTAGTTGATAATGTGAATGTTTTGTGGTGTGGATATGATGAATTAGACTGTGTGGAACTAGCTCGACAAGCAAATTTTGTGCTTGGTGAACTGGATCAAACCCAATGGGAACCAAAAACTCTCTGCATTTGAGGTCTTCAAAATGACACATGTAGTTCTGTTTCCAGATTTTTCTTAACTCAATCTTTGGTGAATAAGAATAAGAGGTGGCTTAAAACCAGGAATGATTACTTCATATTGTGAATGTTAATGGTGTGGCTTTTGGTTCCAGAAGCAAACCTAAACTTGGTGAACTGGATCTGATTGACTATAATGTGAATTCCGAAGTTGGCCTTCTTGTTCATATCCAATGAACCCAATTAGGGCATTTCTTGTAACATTTTTACTTCTGTTCTTAAATTTTTGTAGTTCAATTTTGTTTTCTAAAAGAAGAAATGACTCTTATCTTCATTGCTACCTCTGAAAAATGAGTTCTATTTGGGTGGTTGTGATTGATTCATTTAGACTTTTGCATGCAATAATCGATTACATGTTTATATAGTGGACTAACTTTATATAGTGAATGTTAATGGCAAAATTAGGCTGTGCGGGTTTTGGTTCCACAAGCAAACTTCGATTCCTCCAAGCTCAAAGTGGAATTCCTAGGGGAGCTACTGGAGAAGAACACAAGTGGAAAGATTATTACACCGCGGGCATATATTCTTTCTCACTGTGACTTCACTGCTAACTTAACCTTAACCATCTCAAACGTCATCAACCTGGATCAACTAGAAGGCTGGTACAAGAAAGACGATGTGGTTGCTGAGTGGAAGAAGGTCAAAGACGAGTTGCGTTTACATATCCATTGTTGCGTGAGTGGCATGAGTTTATTGCAAGATGTAGCTGCAGAGCTTAGGTATCACATATTCTCCAAGGAACTTCCTTTGGTTAGTCTTCTTTCTTACCTCTTTTTTCCCAATTGGTTCTTAAGAGATGAGAAAATGTGTGATGAAGCATTGTGGTTACGGTAGGTACTAAAAGCTGTGGTCCACGGAGATTCAGTTATGTTTAGAGAGAACCCTGAGCTAATGGATGCTTATGTATGGGTCTATTTCCATTCAAGCACACCTAAATACAATCGCATTGAGTGTTGGGGACCTCTCAAGGATGCTGCAAAGGTAAATATTGAAATTTCATGCTTCTGAACTTATGCAAATGTGAAGGTATAGAATATATCTCTCTGATTCTTGTATGTGTGTGTNTGTGTGTGTTTTTTTTTGTGGTGAAGGGAAAGCAGAAAGGGAATCATCAAGGAAGCTTCTTGAGTCCGACTGCTTCAAGGAAATTGATTCGGCCAAAGTCTATCTTTCATACTCTATTTACGTTTCTTCTGTGAGATAAAGTTGTACATTCTCTGTTCTTTTATTTTTCCTTTGTGCAAGTTATGTCCATTAGATTTCTTTGATAAGCATCTGACACAATTGCAAATTTGCCGACCTTCAATTGTTCATACTTGAGAAAATTTATGAGAGTTGAATACTTATGCGTTCTTTAGTTGTTTGTTATATTGATACAGTTCAGTTTAGCTGATTAACACTTTTATTCACAAACCTAAATCTAATGTTCATGAAACAATGAACGTAATCGACTTACAAAGACTCGATACGAGTGAATCCTTGCAGAGGAAGATTACTCGATCTTCGACATAAAGAAACGAGAAAGAACTTTGTAAACAACTTTTTCACAATTTCTGATGAGTTATAACGGCTTATTTAAACTTTTGACGATACATCTCGACTGTTGATTAATTCGATCGCTCCCGTGCACATGTCTTTATTTACTCACGCGTAATATCAATTCCTTCCTCCCCAAGCAACCATGTCCTCATGCTTGGAATGATGGGTATTGTTGTTATAGTCCATTTAACCATTACCTGAGTGACAGCTCTACCTTGGCGTTGTATCATTCTGTATTTAGTAGTCCAAAATGAAAAACTAAAAAGAAGTTTGCATTTTTCTTTCATTTCTTGCATCATTAGTTGATCATTTTAGTGTCAAACTTTGAGTCTTTTCAAGTTTTGAGTACTGATTTTGTGAGTTCGTTTGGTTGCTCTTCGGGCAAGGTGAAGAAGAACAAGAAACTGTAGGTTTCTAGGAACCATACCAGTCAGAGTACCGCGGTTCCATACACCGGTATCAACTTCAGGAAGCGCGCCTTGACAACCTGTTGACACGATCCACAAGAAAAATTGAGTTGTCTCGTTCGTATAGTTGACCGTCGCACGAATCATATGGATCACACTACCCCGCTACCCACACCGGTACCGATACGAGAAAATTGGATAGTGACTTATGTCAGGCAGAATCCCACCAGTACCCCAACCCGATACACATCCATATCAGACACTTTACAACGATACCTTACCCCAATATATTCAGTTCAGAGTGACGTTTTGATCATGGCTGATCCGAATGAAGATGGGAAAGAGAATCTTGAACATCCTAATCGGTTGTTGGTTGAAGCTATGACTTGTCTTATTGAAAGGAAGTTTGTTGAGTTGAGACAAGAA
>OVAO01000752.1:0-18372 GCA_900406285.1 Biscutella auriculata | reverse complement strand
AAGAGATTGTTTAAGTTATTGGCTAATTGTTGTATGGAATTCTGTTTAATGCTTTCTAGTCATGCTTCATTGCCAAGAAATTTGTGTAATGGTATGTTAGGAAAGGAGCTTCCATCACAAGAGTGAGTTAGTCTATTTTAGAGATTCTTAGACATAGAATAAACCAAGGGTAGTTAGTAAACCAATCTAGCATGAAAACATCTACCGATATCGATTCTCTTAATCCATGAGTTTGCTTTCATTTCTGATTTTTTTCATTTTCAATTTAGTTTACCGCTTTATTTTATTTTATTTATTCATTTCTGAACAAACCCCTTTTGTGTTACCTAGACTTAGTAAAATCCATCATAGGACTTGTGAGTTAATTACCCCCGAGTTGGTTCGACAATCCGATCACCCATCTTACCCATACTTCATTGATAAACCACCAAACCGACCGAAAAATCAAGTTTATCATTAGTCGCTCTGTTTGTCAGAAATAAGTGACTAACCTAAACCTCCTTAGTTACTGATTCGGGTGATCCAAATTGGTGTTTGTCAGGCTTGGATCAGCCTAAGCCCAAACCAGATTTGTCAGTCGAATTCAGGCTAACGAATCAAATATTGAGAAAGAATCCCTATTGTTTCCTTCTCTCTAAACTTAGTCAAGCATAAACCCTAGCATACCCTTCTAGTTAACCCTAGATCCAATCTAATGATCTACTCAGACATTGTTAAAGCAAACAAACAGGACATGGTTGAAAGCATTATACAATACTTGTATAGAATCAAAACAGGGGTTCCAGATACACACTTGTCATATCTAAATCTATCTCCCCTACCAAATCGACATCATAACCCTAATTTCATAAAACAATAAGCAAATAAAATCTAAGGAAAAACGTGACAAAAATCGTGTTTCTCTAGTGCTTTTATAGTGCATTGTGTCGTCATTAGGGTGCAAGTGGGTGCAAGTGGTGCTTCCATGGCCTCCCCAACGAAGATCCCTTGGATCATCTCGATACTTTTGGCAGTCTTTGTGGAACGCTGAAGATCAATGGCGTCAGCAAAGACACTCTCAAGCTCGGTTATTACGGTTCTCATTGTCTGACAAGGCTCGGGATTGGGTGAAGAAGCTTCCACCTGACTCCACTACGACTTGGGAACAATGTAAGCATGAGTTTTTGACTGGTTTCTTCTCATCAGCCCGAACAACTTCCTTCAGAACTAGGATTTCAGAATTTACTCAGACATGAACATAATCTTTTGACGAGGCTTGATAAAAGGATTTTCCTCCTATTAATCAAATGTAGTATAAAGGTTTAATATCGAACCAATTCGAGAGTGAATCACATACTAGAACTATGGAGAGTTCATCTAGTCTAAGTTAATAGGGGAGTTGTTCTGTCACTAAACAATCCTAAATAAGCAAATTAACTAAAACAAGGCAAAACACAAAGTCAACCAAAAAGTCAACGAAACCGATTAAACTTGGAATCAAAGATAAACTAAGAAAATGGGCAAAGATAATCGACTCAGGTGATCAAGTTCATGTTTATGATGCTCATTTCTATTAATCAATGATAATCCTTAGTCTAAGAACTATCCAAATTTGACTAATTCAATCCCTTGGTAGAAATCTATTTACTAATCATGCAATTGTACAATCCTTTGACTAATCACACAATTAATAATCATTAAATTCTAGTTTATGCAACTAGTAAAAAACCCTAGCACAATCCCTTGGTTAGGCCTCATTTAGCACATACAAGATTCATTCTGGCATTTCATTAAAAACCTTCTGGGCAAGAATTTTTCTAAGATCTAGAACAAGGTGATCAGTCCTACACTACAAGAAAACACGGGTTTTGCAACTAAAGTGGGAGTCCCTCTTTGGTCGCAAATTGCTAATTTTTTGACTAATGTGCGACTCCACTATGCAGTTGCAAATTCTTCATCGCAAATGTCTGAAGTTACAAAACAGTCTTAAATTTGCGACTACACTATACAGTCACAGTTTTGCGACTACAGTTTGCGACTACTATTATAGTCACAGTTTTGCAACTACGTATTGCGACTACACTATACAGTCACAATTTTTGGGACCAATTTGCGACTACGCAAAGTGCGATCAATTTGTGACTCTTGGTCACAATTTTTTTAAAAAATTGAACAGTCATCGGAGGAGGCCCCACCACCGCCAGAGGAAGCCCTCCGCCGCCGACGCCAGAGGATCCCCTGCCACCGTCGCCGCCGCAACCAGATAAATACCAAATAATATGTGTCTTGTGGGATTCGAACCCAAGTCTACTCAAACATCTTGATTATTAGGGTTTTAGTTTTATTTGGTTCGGTCAGAATCGGTTTGGCTCAGATTCAACCAATTTGGCAGTGTGATAATATTCGTAGTGTGATCATTGGGAAATAAACTAATACCAGTTTAGTTTGGAGCTCGAGTTATTTGTGTTTCGATTTATTTAGTTCGATTTGTTATGGTTCGATTTATTTATATAAATATGTTAAGTTTTATATGAAATATATAAATAGATATACAAGATATGATTAACTTGAAAGGAGAAGGTTTTCCATTAAGCGTAATGCATATGTTATACTTATCAAATAGTAACGGTTGACGGTTCAAACTTTTAAAAATAAATTGAGATTATTGTAGTTTTGTAATAATTTTGTTAATTGATATGATCTATATAGTAACATAAGCGATTAAAATATATAAAAATGATAATACGAAGTGAATATGTATTAAGTGGTCGCAAATGAGTCACAATGTAGTTGCAAATCTGCAACCAAAGAGGGACTACACTATGTAGTTGCAATTTTGCAATCGAAGAGGTACTACGACCCCTAAACCTCATGAAGTCTCTCATTGGTATCAAATTTGCAACCAAAGAGGGACTACAGTCATTTTTCGATACAAATAACTTTCGGACTCCCACTTTGGTCGCAAATTTACAACCAAAGAGGGACTACAATATGTAGTCGCAAATTGCGACCAAAGAGAGACTCCATGAGGTTTAGCGGTTGTAGTCCCTTTTTGGTTGAAAATTTGCAACTACATAGTGTAGTCCCTCTTTGGTTGCATATTTGTATCAAAAAAATGATTGCAGTCAGGATCAGATTTCAGAGATGGCGATTCCTAGGGAAGAACTCAGGGTGTATAGGCCCAAACTTCCTTTCCATGGACACTATTTAGCCAAGTATAAGGTTGATCTTGAAATGGATTTCAAAGCCATGAGGGAGAAATTGCCTAAGGTCAAGGCATTGCTGGATAGTCCAACATGCTCAAAAGCATTCAAAGCCAATCTTAGGGTTAAATTAGCTGAATTCAAGGTTGCTAGAAAAGGATTTCACCAAGATGGTCATCGTCACGAACACGCCTGCTGATACACCTCAGACTGAGGTCGATCCGCCTCAAGGAATTTACATGTGCATTTCTCGCCTCGCTAGAGGTTAAGTTTCCTGTGAGGATGAAGAAGGGAAGATGGTTTGCTCAAGTTCAAGGGTTAGGATGGAGTTGACCGTAGGGTCAAATTTGCTCAGATTTCTACAGAATTCGGGTTTCTTAAGGATGGAGTTCTGGATAGTGCCAACACACCTGAGGAAAACGACATCGTTTGGTCTACCACTGCATCTAAACCTTTTGAAGCAGGAAGGGTCAACTGTTCACTTATTCGACACCTGCTGCCCGATATGTGCATCAGATTTTCTCGCTCTCTTTCTCAGCGAGGCATGAAGCGGGTGCCATTAGCGAGGACGAACTCACATTCTTGAGTCATGGACTAGCCCCGTTGATCCGAACACATCAGATGAATGATGATCTTTTTCCAGGTTTACCAGAGGTGCAGTTCATCCCAGTGAAGCTACTCTGCCATCGCCTTCTTGATTTGCAGAAATTGGGATGGAACCGATTAGATAAGAGTCCTTAGATCAGCATTGGGAGTTTAGTGAATCAAATTGGAGCTTGCTTAGGTTGATTTTCCAACAGATGATGAGGGTGTTCAGCCCAGGTTGATGGACGTCAAGTATCTGATTAAGATACACTTCTTATCTAGCAAGGTCAAAGGGAAGTTCGCCTACAAGTTTTCAGATAGAGGATCAGATCACCTTACTCTTCTCCCCAATCCGGCAATCACCTGTTTCTCGCACTCGATCAATATCCTTTTCAAGCCAAGCTCGCACCTCCTCCTAGATTCAAGTGATTTCGATGCAAAAAGACAAGCTTCAGGGTCTAAGAGAAAAGAGCAGCCAACTGATCCGTGTCTCACCTCAGAGTACTACAATTCTCGCTGTCCCACCATTTATGGAAGTGCTCGGTATGCTACTGTACCCGCTTAGGCCAAGACTCGTTCCAGACCTCCATATCGCGCATAGTAGGATAGTTTGGTGGAACCTTTTCCAGGACCGAAAAATTAGGAAGTCGGTAAAAGAAGTGCAGTATTTGAAGAAAAAGGTGAAGCCAATGGGTAAAGCGATGGACATGATGGCTCATGATATAGAGAAGCTTACATATGCGTTCAAAATGTAGCTCAGTTGTTCAAGAAGTGGTTTCGATGTATTTGAAGCAGATTTCCCTATAATCCAAGATCTAGAGATCGATGACTCCGAAGAGGAGATGTTGGGACGATGACATTCAAAGAAGAATGAGAGAAACTTGTGCTCAGGTTCACGAAAATCGATAGTTCCACCATTGCGCCCTCTCTCGTACAATGAGTCCCCAACGTTCTCTCCTAACGGAGAGTTCGATCCATCCCGCCACGTTTATTGCACTACACGAAAACAGCGGAATTAACTACTACATTTTGCGACTACGTTTGTCGTCGCACATTTTAGCGACTCACCCGCGACGACTTTCCGACTATTGAGTTACCTCATAAATATCGTAGCGAAGTAGTGGCAAATGTGCGACTACAAAAGCGTCATTGCAATGACTAAAAAAGCGTCGTCGCACACGAGCGACTACATTTGCGACGACTTCCACGTAGTCGTAGAGAAGTAGTCTCAAAGTAGTCGCACATGGTCTGTAGTCGCGTAGTAGTCCCAGAGAGTGCGACTAATGAGCGACTAAAGTCAATAGTCGCCTATGTAGTAGCGCATCTGTCGCAAAATCTACGACTACTACGCGACTACAGTCAACAATCGCATATGTGGTTGCGAATTAGTTGCAAAAAGTGGTTATGACACATTTCAATTGCGGTTTGGGTTGGTGTATCTAACATTTGCCACTAACCTTGGAGTCGCGACATAGTCGCAAAAATAGTCTATATATATGTCCATGAGGTTCTTGTTTAAAAAACAAAAAGATTGATTAAAAAATTTATGGCAAATCCTTGGAATACTAGAGAGTGGATGTACTAAAGAATCGATGAACAGAGAAATAACATTTCCGCGGAGTTTATGGACAGAGTAGAAGAATTCATGATTATGGCAAGCAATCAAGCAATTGCGCAAAGTAATGGGGGTAAGTTTTACTGTCCATGTTTTAGTTGCAC
This sequence comes from Biscutella auriculata, assembly GCA_900406285.1. Lineage (NCBI taxonomy): Eukaryota > Viridiplantae > Streptophyta > Magnoliopsida > Brassicales > Brassicaceae > Biscutella > Biscutella auriculata. Next base: position 12,886 of record OVAO01000752.1, on the reverse strand, counting down.
GAATGAAATATTTCTTACAGGACGTAAAATTTAGACGCATTTATATAGTAGAGGATGTATGCCAAATTATTACATTTGGTATAGATATGGGGAGGAAGTGAATATTGATTTAGTAACAAGTTATAATTTTTGGAATAATTATAATCGACCAAATCGTAGTGATCATGAAGATGTGGTAACATTGGTGATGTATATGTGTTGTCGATGATTCATGATGCATTTAACGAAACTTTGGTCTTTGATAATCAAGTTGATCACCATAGTAATGATCATGACAGTTATCAAAACCCGGAAGAACCAAATGAGGAACCTCCAAACGAGGAGAGCAGAAAGTTTTACAACATGCTGGAAGCATAAAAAATCCATTATATGATGGTTGTCACGAAGGGGACTCACAATCGTATGTAGCGGCTCAGTACATGAACCTGAAAGTATATTTTAATTGCAACGAGAAATATGTTGATTGTTGGACTCGGATAATTTCGAGGATATTGCCAACCGATAACCAAGCGATGGGTTCATATTACGAGATAAAGAAACTGATGCGGAATCTAGGTCTCCCATATTATAAAATTGATGTGTGTATCGAGAATTGTATGATCTTTTGGGAAGAAGATGAATCATTGGATGGATATAAATTTTGTGAAGAACCAAGATATAAGCGTAGCAGTGGTCGGACTAAAATACCATACAATCGTATGTGGTATTTGCTGGTGGGGGACATATTAAAGAAAATGTATCAGACCGAGAAGAATGCTAAAATAATGAACCCTTTATTTTTGGTAGTTCTAAATTTCAATTTTAGTATATATTATATCAAATATATATACAAATTATGAATTGATTTGTACTTACACAATTTTCAATTGAAGCTTCTTAAGGCGATCATGTTTGCTATGTACCTTACCCGTGCACGAAACAACCAAAGCAATCATGGCTCAATGTTATAAAAGTCAATCCGCGTAGAAATATTTTTCGTTCATATAGTGAATTACCTACTCTGTTGCAACAAGAAAGTGATGCTGATGTTGAAGTCAATACGATTGAGGAGGTTCTCGTGGATAATTTAGCCGATGCATCAAGTCTAAGAGATGTTTAATGTCCAGGATGCAGAACGAGATGATGAATTTCTTTGTAATTTATCAACTTTGGATGATGATGATGATTGTGAGGAAAATGTTGAACAATAAATATAAGTTGACTCATTTGCAAGTTTGATGTTACTTTTTATTACCGTGTTTAAGATGCTTTTTTACATGATGATGATGTTACTTTTTATTACCGGCCTGGATTTTTTTATTTCTTTATAGTAGTCGGAGAGTAGTTGCCGATTTGCGACTACTCCACGACTACGTGCAAGATTGGGATCCGCCACCTTTACCTAGTGACTACTATGCGACTACACAAGGGTTAAGCCCCTAAACCACGAGTACTCGCGAGTAGTCGCATACTAGTGAATAATGAGAGACTATTATGCGACTATTGAAACACGCTTCTGCGACTACTTTTAACGTTTTAACATTTTAATGCTTTTTTTAGCCATATTTTATTATTCTAAACGTATAAGAAACTATGTAACTGATATTTAGTAAAAATTAAAGGACTTTTATTCCGAAAACGTTATTATTGTATCGTGGGTGTGTTACATAAGTAGTATATAAGTATAACGCTTTACTGAATATATTAACGGTTTGTGTTACCGAAGCTCAAAATTATAAATTTAGATAATTCAATTTAATATTTCATTTGTGTTTAGGTTTTTAAACTTGTACACATAATAAGCTTTTATAATTCAATCCTAAGTAAAAAATATATATAGACCGAGTCATTTTGAAAGTCAACACAAACATTGTTTATATGTAATTATATATGAATGCTTAACGAAATGGTTACAATAGCTCAATGGCTCTCCTCTATTACTCTGGTTCTATGATATTACCAAAGCCCCAGGTTTGAACCACTTGGTGTGGTATTTTTTTAAAAAAATTATGTAGTTGTAGTGTAGTCGCAACCTTGCGATGACACTGCGTCGACCATTTACATCGTGATTATGAAAGCCTCGTAAATGCAGCTTTGACTGTGTTCTTCCCAAGGGAGTCGCAAATCTGCGACAACACTGCGACTACTATAAATTCATACTTATAAAATTTTCACGAAAACGTTTGAAAATTGAATGTATTCGCGGTGTCCTCGCAGATTTGCGACTTTCACGCGATGCCAATTAATTCAAACTTTTCAGAATTGCGCGTTAACGGTTAAAAATTCATTGTAGACACATATTGGTCGCAGATATGCGACTACGGTGTGAGGTTACTTTTAGTCGCAGAACTTGAATCGTCTTCTTCACGTTTTCTTCTCCTCCTCCACCATTTTAAACGATTCTAAGCAAAATAGAACTAAAAATTTCTAAAATCAAAAGCGATTACGGACGAAAAAGAGAGATCTAACAATAGTGGGCGTGGTGGAAAGGGTGTCTCTCGGGAATCTTTGTCCGGTTCGCATTGATTGGGTCCGAGAAATATCTTCACGCCCCATGAATCGACGGAAAATGCAACCCCCGACAATCCGGAGAGACCGAATCTGATACAGACGCAGCTGTTTTAATCTCCACCTCAGGCGATTTCACCCGGGATGAGCCCATGGCACATGCCTTTACCGGATATGCGATTCTCGCCGAAATTTTGGTTCTCGGCTGTTCAACAAACCGTCTCTAGGAAACACGACTAGCCACATCAAATTCTGTCTCCCGTGCCGGCCCAATCAGACCCGATAACGAGATCGCCGTTAGATGCGCTCCTCGCTATATCGGGCCACGAGCATTTACGGCTTCTTCACCTGTCTCCACTCGTCGAAAATAACATTTCATAAATTTTAATTTTTTTTATTCAATGATTTAATTTTTAAATATATTAGAATAATTAATAGAATTTTTAATTATTTTAGATAATTTATATTTATTTTAGATAGTTTATAGTAAATTTACATAAATATATATAATTTTATAACTCTTAAATATATTTTAGAAATTTTTTCTGAATTATTTAATTTTAAATATCGTATAAAATTGAAGGTTCGATCGGGATAAATGAGTTTTAGCTCGGGACATCTCGACTCTACTTAAGGAGAAATTCGATGATTCGTCTTATAGTTGGACTGTAACACCTACGGAGGTTCAGGAGCGTTACTTCCACCACGTCGTGGTACATTTTTATTTTGTTAATACATTTTCTTACTTTTAAATTTTAAATTAAACTTTTTATAACTATTTTTAAAAACGTAGCAACGCAACCATTGTGATCCGGCTATCACTCCGTTGGTGCACAAGGAGTTTAACATTGTCTGTGATCGCCGGATGAAAGGCAATGTCTCCCGGGCGAAGACATAAGGGAAACGTCCGCCATGCATTTCAGAGTCTTTGTGGGTCAAAATGTCCGCACATTGGGACATCGAGGAAGCCCGAGAGGAGCTGCAATGCTTCCAACTCATGAAATTCTCATCGTGATGGTATGGGTTCCCATACTCACTTGTCGGGAAAAAAAATCCTATCTATGCGTTCAACAAGAATTGATAAAAAATTTATTGTTTTATATTTCATATGAAAAAACTAACATAAAATTTTAATTTTTGATTGTAGACGCAAGAAAAAGGAAGACCGATAAACATGAGTGAAGTTTTCATCAAGACGCATACGAGAAAAGATAGGACTTTTGTAGATAGGAAGGCGCAAAGTGTTGCTGAAAAATTCGACAAGAAGTTACAAGAGAAAGTTTCTCAGATGGATCTTTCAGAGACGTCAGACGAGACTTCTCAAGTTGTTGATATGCTCACCGATGACCATATGAATGATTTATTCATTCAGGTACTAATATAATTTTATTTTAATTTATTTTTATACTTTTACTTTATATCTAACATAATTTTTTTGTAGTCTACTATTGCCGAGGAGAGAGGTCATCATTATGGGGTCGCTAGTATGAAGCGGATTCTCGGGAAACGTCCGCAGGATGGCTCGGGTTCTTCTGCATTTTTTTAGACCATTCAAGAGCAACTTCTGGCGAAGGAAGATTGCAGAGCAAGAAGAAAGGAGTGCTGAGGAGCAGGCTCGTCGGAACGCGGCACAGGCTCAAGAGGATGTTGAGATCGCTGGTTTGACTCGGCATAACCAAGCGACTCAAGACCATATCGCTGCTCTCATGACGTTCAACAAGGAACAACTTCCCAACTTGCCTTCGTCCTTTATGCTCCACCGTCCTCTGTAGGTCCGTCCTCCGATCCACCAGACCAGTTTTCTTCGGGTTTGGATGCCTCTTTCTAAACCGAATTCTTTTGGGATTTAATATTTTCAAAACAAAATTAATTTTTTTTTGTATTTTTGATTTTATTTTTACTTTTTAATTATATTTTAATTTTAAATTATATTTTAATTTATATTTCATATATTATATAAAAATAATAAGATACAGTAGTCGTAGTGTAGTGGTAAAATTAACGACTACTGTGCGACTACTGTTTCAACGAGGTCGTCGCAGTGTGGTCGCGAATGTTGCCACTACACATCGAGTATGGTTTCAAATAGTAGTCGCATTGTAGTGGCAAAATTCGCGACTACACTACGACGACCACGCTGAAACAGTAGTCGCAGAGTGGTCGCGAATTTTGCCACTACATTGTGGCTACTATTTGAAACCATAGTCGCAATGTAGTCGCACTATCTTGCAAGGTTATGCGATTCATCTGCGACTTTGTCGCATATATCTGAGACTTTGTCGCATATATCTGAGACGATTTTGGCAGTTGCAAAGTAGTCGTACCTACTTGCGACTACGTTGACCAGTCGTAATTCAGTTGTGCATTTTAGCCACTAAATTGCGACATCCATTTGTCTGCAACCCTTTTCGTAGTCGCAAAATGTAGTCGCATAACTGCGATGGTCATATTGTTGTCGCATAGTAGTCTCAAATGCGCGACTATTATGCGATTGTACAATTTTGCGATTGTACCATTTTGCGACTAGTTTTTAGCGATGACACGAATTCGTCGCAGAGTAGTCGCATATCACATATATGCGACTATTTTGCGACTAACTTTATCATCGCACAATCGTTATTTTCTTGTAGTGTTGAGGTCCTCCCTTATCATTTTTCTTATGTATATACCTTTCTTTTAGCTTTTCTTATCTTATTTTCGTTATCTTCTCTTAGCTTAGACTTACACAGACTGTGTAGTTTAAGTTTGGGGGAGGAACCATATTTTGCTAATGATGGTAGCTTTGTTTTGTTTTCTTTGATTGAGTCTCATATTGCATTGTAGATAGCTAAATTTTTCAAAATTTGCTTTCATTCGGGTTTATCATATCGTTTGCATTACATTCTAGTATATAATTGAGTCTCATATAGGTTGCATTGCACTCGTTTTCAAAAGAGAATTGAACACCTAGAATTCCCGATCATCGATTTTAGCTTAATAGTCTCGAAGAGTCTTGAAGTTTATAGTTTTAGACCTTGATGCCTAAAAAGCTATGTCCTTGGTTTTTGAAGCTTGCTAGACTATTGTTGCTTCCACCTTATTGGAGTTTAAATTAGACTTTTAATTAGTATGATCAAACTATTTCACTTGTATTTCATGGCTTATATTATTTCAAGCACGAGTTCAGGCATTGTAAGCCCAAACACTATTTATCTGGCTTGGTCATCCTCATTTTAAGGATGATTCCATTCTCACTCAAAGATGCCCCAACCTAAACACATGTGAGTTTGCATTGTCTATTTTTAAGTGATTGATTATTTTGTAAAATCTTGCAAGATTAAAGAGCGACAATGGAGAGCATCTATTCGGGTAGCATAGGTAGAATATGTATTGAAATGGGACGGAAATGCTTGGGTACCTCTAGGACTTGGTTCATTCGAGTTATGGGTAGCTTAAATTTGATTTTCCTTATTGAGATGAATTGCTTTGATAGAAAAAATAAATGAAAATGAATAAAAAGAATGAAAGATTGGGAAAAAGGAATACGAAAGAAACCACCAAGAGTATGAAAAAGAAACCTTAAGCGATAGTCAAAAAGAGAATGAAGAAATTTTGTGTTAAACTCTTAGTGAAAAGAAAGGAAGAAATCAGATAATTAAGCTCTTAAGGAAGAAGGCTAGTGTTTAAAAGAAAAAGAATGCAATGAAGGAAAAAAGAAACAACCAAAGAAAATATAGAAAAGAAAAACCTTGGAGTAAAGAAAAGAATAGAAAAGAGTATTGTTCATAAGAGAAGAAATAAAAGATCATTTAAGGTAGAAAAAGAATTAGCGTTGAAGCTTAGAAGAATGATAAGATTGAGTAGATTATGTGCATTTGTTGGGGATAGATGAATGTTTGATATTATATGCCCCATTGCTCTTTGTCTTTCTCGATTTTACTATAATCCCTTCATTCCGCGAGAGAAACCATATTACAATCAACCTTATTGCCGAGTGGAACTTTCTCTTTAGCATGGAGTCCCCTTTCTATCGAACCAATTGAAACCTTGTGATTGCATTTGATCATGTTTCGCCATTGATAATTGAATATAGGAAAACAACATAAGATAGTTAAGTAGATCGTCATGCTTAGTAATAATGGTGGATTGCGATATTGCTTAAGTGAAAAGCCAAGTAGTTATGTTAAGTTGGAAACGCTCTCATCGTGGGATTTTGGTTGTTAGGTTCTTGTTTTTCAAACCTTTCTTCCTTACTTTGAGTTGGCAATTAAATAATAAGTTTGGAAAAGCTAATATGTATGGTTTTTGATCGTTTTAGATAATCTTTTATGCTCCTTCTTATATAGTTTACGTTCAACATTCCCCCAAATTTGGAGTCTTAAAGGAGTAAAACGCTTCTCAAGGCTAATCACCGTCCACCAAATTCTTATTTCTTAGCTCTCGTACTTTTCCGTATGCCACATAACTAGCAGTTTACCACCATAGGTAGCTAACCAAACCGTATATTCATAGCCCTGATTACAAGGACGAGGATAAATACTGAAAGGTTCAAGTTCCAGCAAAAACCCCGATTCCACTCTTACCCATATTCCTTCTTTTGGATCATATGCATAGTTGTTTTCACTCGTGAAGGAAATGTATAGCCTTCCTTCAAAAACTGCACCTCTGAAACAATAATTAAAAGATCAGAGACAACTTTGAAAAATCTGTGTTATTGATTTAGGTTCTGTACGTGATACATATATAGCCAATGTACAAATGAGATCCTAGGATTTAACCTACTAACAAGATGCTCCTAATTACAAGGAAGATTAAGAAACAAAGTATATCCAATGTGACTAAAATTGAACCGAAACACAGACCACAACACCGGTTTGGTAGCTTGACCGAGATACCGAACATAACTGATCAAACTCTCCTTAATACCCCCCCTCAAGCTGGTGCATATAGATTATGTATGCCCAACTTGGATCTAAATTCTGCAAATCCATCTCTCCCAATCGGTTTTGTCAAAATATCAGCTAGTTGATGATGAGTATCAACATGTTGCAACTGAATCGTCTTGCGAAGAACCTCATCCCGTATAAAGTGGCAATCGATTTCGATATGTTTCGTTCTCTCATGGAATACGGGATTCGTTGCTATATGTATAGCGGATCGACTATCACAATATATCTTCATTGGTTGATCATGCTTCACACCCAACGTGACGAGCATTCTCTTTATCCATATGAGCTCCTGAACAAGACATGCCAAAGCTCTATACTCGGCTTCAGCCGAAGATCTGCTCACCGTGTTCTGTTTTCGTGTTTTCCATGAGATCGGCGAGCTCCCTAATTGAACAATATACCCAGTAACCGACCTGTGTGAGACCGGACAGCTCGCCCAGTCACTATCACACCATCCAACAATGTCAAAAGACCCCTCTGGTCGAAGTAAAAGCCCTTGACCAGGATCAGCTTTTAGATATCGCACACATCGGAGAGCTGCATCCCAATGATCAATGCGTGGTGCTTGCATAAACTGTGCTAGTGTATGGACAGTGTATGCAAGATCCGGACGTGTAACTCCCAGATATATCAAACGGCCGACAAGTCTGCGAAATTTTGTTGGATCTTCTAGGAGCGGCGAAGTAGAGAGAGCAAGTTTTGTATTCTGCTCAAGAGGAAAGGCTGCCGGTTTTGCACCCAATAAACCAGTTTCCGAAATGATCTCAAGAGCATATTTTCTTTGGCATAAATACATCCCTGACTCATTTCTTGCAACCTCTATCCCCAAGAAATACTTGAGATCACCTAGATCTTTCATCTTGAAACAAGATGACAAGTAGGACTTGAAGTTATTCAAAGCAGCTAAGGAACTGCCGGTAATGAGAAGGTCATCAACGTATATCAATATGTGAATACGTACCAGTGCTGCTTCATAAGTGAATAATGAATAATCTCCAAGTGACTGTGTAAATCCATAGGCTGTTAAAGCGGAGGATAGTTTTGGGAACCAGCAACGCGGAGCTTGCTTTAAACCGTAGAGCGACTTACGTAGACGACAAACTTTATTGACATGAAGATGTTGATAACCCGGAGGAAGTTTCATGTAAACCTCTTCGTCTAATTCTCCATGTAAAAACGAGTTATGAACATCCATTTGATGAACATGCCAACCGCTTTTAACCGCAGTATCAAGAAATAAACGGATCGTGTTCATTTTAGCTACTTGGGAAAATGTCTCACCATAGTCCTCTCTTTCTTTCTGTTTATTACCCAAAGTTACAAGTCTCGCTTTATAACGTTCTAGCGCACCGGTCGACAGGAATTTCATTTTAAACACCCACTGCGAACCAATCGCTGTTTTACCTGGGGGGTAAATCTTCTATTGTCCAAGTGTCATTTGATTCTAAAGCAGCAAGCTCACTTGCGATGGCCCTTCTCCAATGATCACTCTGCAAGGCTTGTTTTAATGACCTGGGTTCGTCAGAAGAGATTAGAGCAGCAACATATGCCATATGTCTCTCTGAAAAACGGTGAAGATCATCTTGTTTTAGTATTGGATGAGCTGTGGAAGCTTCTTTGCTTGCAACATTGTTAACAACGAAGTTCTTCAAAGTAACGGGTCTTGATTTCGTTCGATGACCTCTTCCAAGCGGTTCCACACTTGTTGATGTTTCAGCAGGTCGCAACGAAGCATTCGATGACGTATCTAGAACCGCTTGTTCCTCCAACGAAGGTAATATAGCAGAGGAAGACGGTGGTACGGGAGGCACGGTGACTGTGATCGCAGCAGCTGGTGGAGGCGTGTCAGCACATGGGCGAGGTGGCAACACGATATGATCATCGTCCTGATTTGTAGTTCCAGATATTGATTGCCATAATTCAGAACTGCTAGAGACAGTCGAAGACGATGCAAGCATGAAAGGAAATTCAGATTCTGAGAAGGACACATCTCTAGACACAAGGAATTCGAGCTTCTCTAAATCATACATTCTCCACCCCTTTTTACCATGAGGATAACCAACGAAAACACACTTTCTACTCCTGGACGCAAATTTATCAGACCCCTTCAACTGATTGTGAGCATACCCCAAACAACCAAAAATTTTGAGATGCTCAAAAGAGGGTGATTTCTTGAATAGTCTTTCATAAGGCGTGACATTGCCGATCACTGGACTTGGTGTACGATTTATGAGATAAGCAGCAGTCAAAACGCACTCTCCCCAAAACTCAAGCGGTAAGTGTGACTGAAATCTTAAAGCTCTTGCGACGTTCAGGATATGTCGATGTTTGCGTTCGACTCGTCCATTTTGTTGAGGTGTGCCAACACAAGACAACTCATGTGAGATCCCTTTTTCTCTAAAGAATTTTGTCATTGAAATAAATTCTGAACCATTATCACTTCGAATGGTTCTTACAGCAGCTCCAAACTGTCTTTTTGTCAATGCAACAAAGTTCTTTAGATAACTAGCAGCTTCGGATTTTTCTTTGAGTAAATAAAGCCAAACACCTCTAGAGTAGTCATTGACTATTGTAAGAAAAAATCGAGCCCCTGAGTGAGTTGTTGTGCGATATGGTCCCCAAATATCCACATGTACCAATTCAAAAATCGAAGAACTTTAATTCAAACTCAAAGGAAAACAATCACGTGTTTGCTTGGCACGATGACAAACATCACAAGCCTTATTTAATTAATCAGAAGAAACAGATCTAGAAACATGAGGAAGTAGTTCGACTACTCTTGCAGACGGATGGCCCATGCGTTTATGCCAAAGATCGAACTGATTTTGTACTTTAGCATCCATTGCACATGCGACTTCAACACCACAAAAGTAGTATGTACCTCCTACTCTCTTACCCACTCCAATCACTGTCCTCGTAACAAGGTCCTAGACCACAAGAAATCTATGAGTAAGCTGAACTACACAGCTATTTTCATCCATCAACTGAGCCACGAATATCAAATCTGATTTCAAGTTTTCAACATAGTAGACTGATTTCAAAGATAAATCTGTCCCAAGAGTGATTGTACCCTCTACTGTTGATATATTCTCACGCCCATCAGCCATGATAACCAGAACAGGAGACATTCTTCTAATATTAGACAAGACATCCAAATTTCTAGTTAAATGGTGAGAGGCACCAGTGTCAAGTATCCAAGACAGAGAAGAATTCGTACCTGTCAATTTTTCTATTGCAGGAGGCTTGGTTGCGTTGAGAATACCCTTGATAGCGTGCCATTGCTCATCTGTCAGTCCACTCACACCAGCTCTATCTTTGTCCGTGAGCACATGATTCACTTGTTCAAGATGTGGCTCATTACTAGGAACGTAGACTTGATTTGCATAAGAAGATTGACCACGTCCACGTCCTACTCCAAATCCACGACCTTTACCTTGCACATTTCTTCCCTTTGATCTGTCTCCCCACCACTCAGGATACCCAATCAAAGCAAAACAATTATCCGTCAAATGCCTTGATTGGTTACAATGCTTGCAAAAGAGAGCTTTGTTTTTATCCTCTGGCCGATATTGATTCTTTGTCTGTGCAGCAAAAACAGTGATCTCAGGCTTTTCTTCCACAACAAATCCGAGATCTTCTTCTTGACGAACCATGCTGTACACCTCTTCCAACGAAGGTACTGGAACTCGCGACACTAGAGACGAACGCACAGCTCGAAACTGATCATCAAGGCCGAACAAGAACTGGTGGACTTTGTCCTCCTCGCGATCAGTTTCTTGAGCCTCTCCAAGATTGCAGGTGCAGAGACCACACGTGCACATTCTCAAAGGGCGATGACTCGCCAAAGAGTCCCAAATCCTATTCAGTTTGCCGTAGTATCCCTCAATAGACATACCTTTTTGTTTGCAACACGCCAATTCAGCCTTGATCTGCTGAATTCGAGGTCCATTCATCACTGAAAACCTCTTATTCAGATGATCCCATAGATCTTTAGCGACTTCTCTATGTGATATCGAAGATCGCAAAACAGGTTCAATGGACATTTTAATCCACGAAACCAGAAGAGCTTGAATGGTTCGCCAATCTTCCAAATCGGCCGAACCTTCTGCTGGTTTTGTGATCGTTCCGTCCAGGAAACCGAACTTCTTTCTCGACGTCAATGCCGTCTTCATTCCACAGGCCCATTCGTCGTAATTCACTCCCTTCAACAAAGGATGAGAAATCACGGCCCATGGGTTATCTGCAGATGTCAAGTCATATGGTGAGATGGTTCTTCTCACTTCAACATTCACAGCAGCTGGAGGAGCTGCTGGAATATTTTCATTCAGGTTCTCTCCATTCATTGGATCGATTCACTCAAAAACAAAAGAAAAAGTGTTTCAGGCTCTGATACCATAAAAGATCAGAGACAACTTTGGAAAATCTGTGTTATTGATTTAGGTTCTGTACGTGATACATATATAGCCAATGTATAAATGAGATCCTAGGATTTAACCTACTAACAAGATGCTCCTAATTACAAGGAAGATTAAGAAACAAAGTATATCCAATGTGACTAAACTTGAACCGAAACACAGACCACAACAACGGTTTGGTAGCTTGACCGAGATACCGAACATAACTGATCGAACTCTCCTTAATAATAATCTTCACCAGTAGGGAAAGGCAATGGCTTCCATGTCTGAGTCTTTACGTCCAAAACATCACCCCAATTCATAGGTTTTTCTATACATAAGTACCCTCCTCCTATTACATATATCTTCCCATCTAAATCCCAACACTTCGCCAACCTTCTTCCCTCTGTCAGGTTAAAATGACGACGCCATGTGTGAGTCCTACAATCAAGCACATGAACGTCTCTAGATAGCGGGTCGTTTTTTGTTCCACCGATTTGGTAGATTTCCAAACCGGCAGCTACAGTGATTTCGTCTAATGGAGTGGGAGGACATGAGGAAGCGAATCTTACAGGCACAAAACTTAACTTATCGTTCATCTCGCTGAGAGTGAACCAGCGATGATTGGGGGACGTTGGTGACCATAGGCACACGTAGAGGCGAGGCTCTGTGGCACCCATCTGGGATCGGGCTTTGTAGATCTCCGGAGAATACATAAGAGAATGAAATCGCTTTGACTAAGCAAATAAATCGGTAGTATGATTTCGAGATCCGAGCTAAGCAATCCATGATGATTTCATCAGGAAGTGTTGAAAATGTTTTTGTAGATGATGATGGCGGATGGACCAGAGGAAGAGGATTCGTCATCTTTTTCGTAAGAAGTGGAGTAGTCGGGTTCATCATTCAGAATCTTAGTATTTCTCTGTCTTTGCAAAAGTTTTTTTCTTTCTCTCTTTTTATGATTACTAGGAGAGAACCCGCGCATGCGCGGGTGTAGTTTAATATCTAGTTTATTATATAAATTTTTTTAGTTAAGCTTTAAGTAATTATTTTATATTTTATTTTATTAATTTTAAT
>OVAO01000751.1:0-15714 GCA_900406285.1 Biscutella auriculata | reverse complement strand
TTTTTCTGAAAACTCGGAGTCATGTTTTTCTAGAAACACAAAATGATATTTTCCCCGCAAAATAGCAGAATAACATTTTTCCAAAAAAACACTTGTTTTTTGTGAAAAAACGGAATCACGTTTTTTCTAAAAACGTGGAAAAAAAAAACGTGGAATCATTTTTTCCCCCAAAAAGTGGAGTCGGATTTTTATGGAAAACGGAAAATCATATTTTTCTCGAAAAATACAAATTCACATTTTCCCAAAAATTAAAACCACATTTTTCCACACAAAAGCATATCATGTTTAAAAAAAAAACAAAATCATTTAAAAAAAATGTTTGTATTATATATTTCTGAAAAACGCGGAATCACATTAACAACATATGTACATGTTAGAAATTTAGAAACAAATAGACTTATATTAAGATGCATGGTTTGAACGGCAAATACAAATATAAAAACGAACTAATCTCAATGCATAATCCAAATGCAGCACCGAAATGATGCATCTAGCTATAAATTCGAACAAGGCCTTATACAATTATACTCTTATATGAGAGTATCAATGGATAAATTAAGTGCACAGGGACGATTCTGTTTAATTGATCAACTTAAGTTTATCAGCCGCATAGTTTTCACACAAAATAATATAGTAGTTAAGCATTATGCTTGAGATTAAAGATGTGTTAATTTGTCAAATTAAAGCTAGAAGATAAAGTCTATGAAGATAAAGAAAGTCTAACAACCAAGCTAAAAAGAATTAATGTTCAAGTCTAAGAAGAAACGACTAACAACCTAGTAAAAGATAAGGATCAAGTTTGGATAACGTCTGGATTGAAAATTTATCTGATAAGTTTTAATCTAATAAGAGAAGAGCATCAGTTGCTAAGGTGAAAATGAATACTTGGAGGCTATAAAAGAAGGTATCTCTCAATTATTTAGATTATCGATTTCCAGAATAAAAACTTGAGAGAAAAGTTTGAGTGAGATCGTCTGATAGAACATAAGATTGGGTTTGTATTTTTTAATTCTAAGAGAGATCGTGAGATCAATCATAGAACTGAAATTCTTTCTTAGATTTTTAAGTAGTGTTTCCAAGAATGTTTTGAAGCCACATAAAACTGACTAGGAATATGAAATTGTTTTCTAAGAGATCTAATAAAAAGTGCTTTGGAGTAAACATGCTTTAATTATAAGAAGTTTACAGTTTCAATTGGTATAGAGACAACATTTGTGTTCTAAATAGGTGAGATCGGACGAAAATATGGAAAGTCCTAAAGAATTGATGGTGTTCTCCAAACAAGTTATACGAGATCCATAAAACTATAGTTTTCAGAAGGTTTGCATGCGAGCAAAAATCAAAAGTATAAATGAAGATGCATGGAAAATAGTCAAAAATAGTTGGGAGGAACCAACTACGTACACAAACATACTTTGGCACATGAATTCCTAAACCAAATGCATAAATGGACTGAAGAAGACAAGCGAATGCTTAAATTTAACTCAAAAGCTCCGGCTGAAATTTTCTATGTTGTTGAATGGAATCAGCTCAAACTAACACAAGGCTGTTAAACCGCTAAAGAAGCATGGGACACTTTACAAACCACTTTTGAAGGAACGTCGAATGTGAAGAGACAAGAATCGATATGCTAGCATCTAAATTTGAAAATCTGAAGATAGAAGAACATGCATCAATTGTTGAATTTAGTGCACAACTAAATTCCATTGCTAATAAAGTTCACACTCTGAGAAAGAACTACAAAGAGAAGAAACTAGTAAAGGAATTGTTGAGATGTCTATCTACACAGTTTTTGATATACGAGACAACAATGTCTGTATCATTAAATATAGACGAACAAAAATTGAAGAAGTAGTCTGGATGCTACAAGACCACGAGATGCAAGTAAGAGTAATCAAGAAACAAAAGGGATCCCTTTAACTGTTGAAGTGAAACCTTATGTAACATCTAAGACTACAGAAACTATAGCAATGCTAGTTAATAAGTTTGATCGAACACTGAAACACTTTGAAAAAGGGCAAAACAATTTGGAATAAACAAGAACTATTCTGATAAAGAAAAGAGGAAGAAGACAGATATTCAATGCTTTGAATGTAATGGATGCAGTCACATGAAGGTAGATTGTCCGTCGATCAAGCGAAGAGATCTACAATATTTTGGATGCAAATGTTTTGGAAATCTTCCGACTGAATGTGTGACATATCCGAGAAAAAGAAAAGAACAGTGAATGATATTAGTTGATGAGGAGAGTTTAGAAGAGAGAGTGAGAGAAATACTTGAACAACTTTGTCGCGTTTTGGAACTGTTGACATCCAAGAAGACATTGATTCATCATAACATGATGGAGAAGAAATGGTGGACATCTTAATTGAATATAAAATTATGAGTGATATATTATTGAAAATCAGCATGGACAATCAAATAACAAAACAAAAAGCCCAATTAATAAGGAGCAAGACTTGAAAACGACCTGGCCATTGAAAAGGAGAAAACATCTAAACTACAAACATATCTTGATGAACGAACAAAGAGGACTAGGATTTTGAATAGTGGAATCAAGGAGTTGGATAAAATCTTGACGGTTGGAACTTGGAAGAACTGACAAATCATATTATGGGCTTGAATATACCGGAAAATACCACAAACAACAAAATTGAGTTTGTTCTAGGAAAGTCAAGAAAATTACTTGATGAACCGCGATTTACTTCTAGAAAATTTGGATGCTACTAACGCAGAAAATTTAAACACATTAGAGCATTATGCTATAAGTACAGAGAAAAGATCGAATTTTTATGGAAGCAACATAAGATCTATCAAACTAAGAATCACAAAAATCATATATGTGGGTCAAAAAAAGCGATCTACACTTAAAGATCCAATGCCATATGGCGTTTATTTCTTACAAAGGGTTGAATGAAGCATGGTACTTTGACAGTTTTTCTCAAAACATATGACCAAAAAATAAGAATATCTTGAACATATTAAACCACTCAAGGGCAGCAAAGTGACGTTTGGTGATAAAGTTAAAAGGAAAAATCAAGGGAAAATAAAGAAAGTAAACATAAACATGCCACAACTAATGGATGTTTAATCGTAGATGTACGAAGGGCTAATCTGATTAGTATAAGCCAATTATACGATCAAGGAATAGATGTCACTTTCACTCAAAAAGAATGTCAAGCTGTAAACCACAATGAAATTATAGTACTAAGAAGAGAACGTGTGATCGACAACTGCTACAAGTGGAATTAAGAGATTGACTGTTTTAGTGCTAAAACCGACTTCAACATCTGACATACAAAAATGGGACACATGAATGTTCAAAATCTGACATAGATTGTCAGGGAAAACATCATTCGAGGAGTTCCTAAGCTTACCAAAATAAGCACTGACATCGTGTGTGAACATGCAAACAAAGAAAACAATTCAAAGTTCAACATAAAAAGGTACAAGATATTCAATCAACCATGACAGTGGATCTAGTACACATTAACTTAATGGGCCAGATGCAAGTCGAAAACATAGGAGAAAACAAATATATGTTCGTTCTAGTTGATGATTTTTCTAGATATTCATGGGCACGATTTCTGTGAGAGAAGTCATAAACATCAGAAAGTTCAGAATCTGGGCATTACAGCTCACAAACGAGAATTATGGGATCCTATCACACCCCCTCAAGATGGACGCACTGAGGAAGAGAGGCCAATCTTGACAGAGAGAGACTGGAAGTGGGTTCGAGCCAATGGTTTGGTGAGAGCGTCAACGAGTTGATCGGTGGTGGAGATGTGAGAGACCCGCAATTGACTACTTTGAACAAATTGACAAAAAAGCGGTAGTCAAACGCACTATGCTTCATTCTCGAGTGGAAGACCGGGTTGGCGGCAAGATAGGTGGCGCCTATGTTGTCACAGTATATCACCGGCTGAGTAGCAATATCCACCCAGAGCTCAGAAAGGAGAGAGCGAAGCCAGCATAACTCAGAAGTAGTGGAGGAAAGCGCCCTGTATTCAGCTTCCGTGGAAGAACGGGCGACTCCTGTCTGCTTCTTGGAAGACCACACGATGGGGTGACGACCAAGATACACTATGTACGCCCTTGTGGAAGTGTAATCATCCCAGTTGCATGCCTAGTCTGTATCTGCAAAAGCATGAAGACGAGAATGGTTAGTCGCAGAGAAATAAATACCATGTCGCATCGTACCTCAGAGATAGCGAAGGATGCGTTTGACCGCTGTCCAATGAACCGTGATGGGGCGATGCATAAACTGCGAGAGTTTGTTCGTGGAAAATGAGATATCCGGCCGGGTGAGAGAGAGATATTGAAGGCTGCCCACAACTCCGCGGTATTCCGTCGGATCCGACAAAGGATCACCCAAGTCAAGCGTCAATGGCGTGTTTGACACATGGGCGTTGCAATAGACTTCGCATTTAGCATGTTGGAATGGCCCAAGAGATCTGCAATGTAGCGGTTCTGCATCAAAAGTAAACCATTATTTGTACGCAAAACTTCAACACCAAGAAAATAAGATAAGGGACCCAAATTAAGCGAAAAGCGTTGAGAGAGAGAAGCGATAAACCGAGTGATGTGATCAGAATTGTTTCCCGTGATGATGATGTCGTCGACATAGACTAGCATGTAAAGGAGAACCCCAACGGCGTTGTAAATGAAGAGAGACGCGTCGGCCAAGGAGTTGGTGAATCCGGAGTCAAGCAGAAATGTCCGAAGCTCATTGTACCAAGCGCGCGGAGCCTGCTTGAGGCCATAAATAGCCTTGTTTAACCTGCAAACTGCGTTAGGATTATCCTGGTCGATGAAGCCTATAGGTTGCGCCATGAACACTTCTTCTTTGAGGTGACCCTGCAAGAAAGCGTTATTCACGTCGAGTTGACGCATAGGCCAAGAACGAGACACCGCAAGACTGAGGATGGTGCGAATGGTGGCTGGTTTGACTACGGGGCTGAATGTCTCCGCATAGTCAATTCCGGGGCGTTGAGTGTAGTCCTTTGCACAAAGGCGAGCCTTGTACCTGTCAATAGATCCATTAGAGACGCTTGATCGTGAACACCCACCTGCACCCAACAACATTAGATCCATTAGTTGGAGAAACCAAGTCCCAAGTGTGATTTTTAAGCTGAGAGTTCATCTCTTCACTCATGGTCGCACGCCAATGAGGGTACGAAAGAGCTTGTGTTGGCGTTGTCGGGATGTAATCTGGATCAGAAGACAGCGAGGCATGAAGGTTTATTTTTTGAACCGGTTTCTTGAGGCGGGCGCTGATCCTGTCCGGTGCCGGAGGTACTGGCTGGTCGGGGAGAGGTGTTAGCGAAGCTGGCAGAGGATCGGGCAGTCGAGAGCTGTCGGGTGCTACTCTTGGGTGGCGACTGTATTGCAACAGAGGCGGGGGTTGCGGCTGAACTACCAGAGGAGATGACGCTGCAACACGGCTAGGCGGCGACGACAGCGCCATTGGGAGCGGCCGCGGTTCCTCAATCGTAGCAGACTGGTGCCGTACCGCAACCTGAGCTGGCGGCTGGAGAGTTGGCTGCGCCAAGTTACAGATCGTAACTGGAGTTGCCCGTTATGCGTACCACCCGACAGTGATGTAGCGCCTGTATCTGCATCATCTAGAGACACAAGTGAAGCATTGATCGAGCAAGGAAAGATAGATTCATGAAACAGTACGTGACGCAATGTATAAATTCGTGAAGTGGCTCGATCAAAAAAAAATACGCGCTTTGAGTTAGAGAATAACCTAAAAAGACACAAGGAGTAGAGCGATCGTCTAACTTATGCGATGTATAAGGCCTATGCCATGGAAAACACAAGCAACCAAAAACCCGAAGTTTGAGAAAATTAGGCGCGCCACAAAAAAGCTTTTGAAAGGGAGTTTGTAAACTCAAAACCGGTGCTGGCATACGATTTATTAAGTAAACAGCAACTGCAAAAGCGAAAGTCCAATACGTTTTGGGCATTGAGGCGTGAGACATAAGTGTCAAGCCGGTTTCAACGATATGCCTATGACGACGTTCGACAAGACCATTATGTTCAGGAGTATGTGGCGGACTGGTCATGTGCGATATGCCATGATGAGAAAGAAATTCCCTTAAGCCCACATACTCACCCCATTATCGGTGTAGAGAGTTCTTAGCTTGTGCTGAAATCGATTTTCAACCAAGGCTTTGAACTTCTGAAACGTATCATGAACTTGCGATTTCTTTTTAAGAGGATAAAACCAAATATATCGAGTAAAATGATCCACGAAAATCACGTAGTACTTAAAACCATCGGTTGATAAAATAGGCGAAGTCCAAACATCCGAGAATACGATTTCAAGCGGATGATTACTTTGCAAAGAAGAAGACCAAAAAGATACCTTATGCATTTTATTAATAGAACATGAGTTGCAATGAGTAGCTAACAAAACTTTCGAGGAAACGAGTAAATCGAAATCAGAAATTGTCTTTTTAAGAATAGGTAATGCAGGGTGCCCTAAACGAGCATGCCAATCGGATAATGATGTCAAAATAACAGAAGCAAATGCAAGGGAAGGACGAGTAGTGGCTGAGGAGGATGGCCATTCATACGTCCCGTTCTTAGGTGTGCCCTCTAGACGAAGAGCTCCCGTTTGCAAATTTCGTACCTGAAAATACGTAGGTGTAAAAGTAACCGCAACACCATTACACTTGCATAATTGGAAAACTAAAATAAAGTTCTTGTCAAGAGATGGAACACATAAAACATCGTTAATAAAGAAAGGATGAGTATAAGAAGGAGAAGAGAAAGAACCCGTATGTGTTATTGGTAATGCCGATCCATCACCAAGTAACACATCATCGCCTCTATTGTAGGGAGCATGGAGAGACATATTGGCTAAGTCGGAGGTCATGTGGTGAGAGGCTCCCGAATCTATGAGCCAAGTGGATGAGTCCGAGAGCATGGCTGGTGATGCACGTGGCTGCCAAGAAGAGTTCTGAGGAGCGGACTGCATCTGGTGTGGGAGCTGAGCTGGCGACGACCATGGCCGAGGCGAGGGACCCTGAACAATCTGAAAGTCCGGACAGAACTTGGTGTTGTGGCCCTTAGTACCACACGCCTAGCATCTCCCCAAGTACGGTTTTGAGGTTTGATTTGAGCCAGCGTTGTTGTTATAGTTGCCACGGGACTTGAAGTTGTTGTTTTGGGGTTGAGATGTGCGGTTGTTGTTGTAGGTTGATCCACGTTGAGGCTGGCGGGAACGATGATCAGCGGCGTTGGAAACGATGGGACCAGTTAGAACAGATTCAGTGCAGAGAATCATAGCTTCTCTGTTTATCAGTTTCTCATGCAGCTCAGAAAACGCTATTGGATTGTCTCTACCATTCACGACATCAATCTCTGGCTTGTAGTCCTCCGATAATCCTGCTAAAATTTGCTCAATAAGATCCTCTTGGTCCATCGGTTTGCCCATTAGAGCGAGATCGTCTGCTTTGGATTTGATGAGCCGGAGATACTCGCTTATCGATTTTGTGCCCTTCGCACATGTTCTTATCTAGTACTTAAGCTGCCTGATGTGTCTGCGCGTGGGATTCNGAGCGAGATCGTCTGCTTTGGATTTGATGAGCCGGAGATACTCGCTTATCGATTTTGTTCCCTTCGCACATGTTCTTATCTAGTACTTAAGCTGCCTGATGTGTCTGCGCGTGGGATTTCCGAAGGTTTCAGCAAGCGTATCCCATACCTATTTCGTTGAGGTAGCCATGGACACGACCGACTGCATCAGTAGAGTAATAGCCCCAATGATCGAGCTATACAAGAGCCTGTCCTATCTTCTCCACGGCCCATACACAGGGTTTGGTGCTGTCATGCCATCCGTGACAATCTCAGGAGCAGGTATGTCGGAGGAGCCTTTGAGGAAGTAGTGGAGTTCATGGCCTTCAAGAAGCGCCTTGACCTGATGACTCCACATCAGGTAATTAGTCGATGTGAGCTTTGTGACGCTGGACATGTTCACAGACAAAAGAGTGCTCTGTTGGTTCCTGGAATGGAAGACAGACGTTCTTTCTGCAGTGGAATCAGACATGGTGAATCAGGGAAGCGGGAGAGAAATGATTTGAAGAAGCAAGGAGGGGAAGAACAATCACACTTGATGAAGAAACAGAGCCTTTTTGGCTAGAAACAGAGGTGATCGAGACAGAGAGAAGAGGCGGAGAAGAGAAAAAAATAGGTTTAGAGACCTGACGGCTCTGATACCATGATTGATGAAAGACAATCATTATTATTGATAGAGAATAGGGATTATATAGTACAAGGACCTAGGTTATCTATACATGGAAAGAAATATACATATGAATATACATAATTATGGACAGAGGATAACACGAGAATTATGGAATCCTATCAAAGTAAATGAAGAAATAGTGATTAAAGCTCATTGTGAACATCCTATAACTAATGTAATTGGGAGTATACATGATGGATGAAGAACCCGAGGAGTTGAAATTGATTTCAAAAGAGATGGTTAGGTTCGCTTGTTTTTGTATCTACCATAGAGTCAAAGGATCACCTTAAGGCAATATAAAATGAGTTTTGGGCCATAGCAATGTAAGAAAAGTTACAGCAATTTGTCAGGAATGATGTTTGAGGTTTACTTCTTAAACCTAAGGATGTGAATGTGGTTGGAACCAAGTGGATATTCAAAATAAGGTGTGATAAATCTATAATAGTTGTGCGAAACAAGGCTCGGTTGGTAGCTCCAAGATACTCACAAATTAAGGGAGTGAATTTTGATTAGACTTTTGCACTAGTTGCATGTCTTGAGGTATTACAATTTCTGCTAGGAATTGCGTGTTTCTCCAACTTCAAGTTGTTTCAGATGGATGTCAAGAGCGTTTTTTGAACAAACTTCCGCAAAAAAGTATTTTTTGAACAACATAAAGGGTTTGAAGAACCACAAAAATTTGATCACGTGTTCAAGCTTACAAAGTCATTATATGGATTAAAACAAGCTTTAAGAGCTTGGTATGAAAGACTCACTATTATGTGGATGATATCATATTTGGAAGCACAAATAAAAATTTGGTGGATGCATTCGTGCAAAACATGACACATGAGTTCGAGATGAGCATATATAAACCATTGTGGTTTATTTTTACTTTGAAGTTTTATAAATTCTTTTCCTCATCACCAAACTTGCTGCAAGTGGATAGCTATGTCAGTTGGGTATTTAGAGATCGAGTCCACCGAGAAGCTAGATACTATATATCTAAACATGTCTAGAGCTAAGATGCGTTAGGGTTTTGGGTTTTGCGGTTTTAAGTCTAAGTCTAGACAAATAAAGGAAATAAGCAAATAAGGAAATAAAAAAACAAGAAAAAGAAACTAAGAAAGAATAAAATAAGGAAACTTTCTAGTAATCTAAACGTTAGGCCTTTGAGAAATTCCATTCTTGGATCTCATGATCTAGTCTATCGGTTCTGAGAGTGTCATGAATGCATTGTCTAGAGTTCAAGAAGGGTTTGATGGTCCTACCCCCACTCTTGTGGTGCATTAGGACCCAAAACCACATGACCCCACTCTAGTGGCAATACCATCATTATTGCGGTAAGTGTTGATATGCTCACAACTAGAGACCACTTAATGTTAGTTCATCATGGGATTTTTCCCCTCTGAAAGTTTCTCATGGTTGCCCTCTCAACAAATTGTTCGAGTGTTCTCATGGGATTTTGCTCCTATGAGATATCTCTTCGAACTATGGCTAGTTGATCAATCCTAGCATCATATTATACACGAGTAGAGAGGAGATCTTTAAGAAACACCCTCATGAAACTCATTCAAAACATTTCTAGATTACATTTTCCTTGAAGGAAAATCTCTAGACCCAACTACGTACTACTCGCACATAAATATTATTGAGATATACATGTGTGGTGTAGTTTTGAAAGATAAAATAACAAGCAAGAAATTGATAGAAAACGATTCTTCAACAACCAAGAGAATCACTTGGTGTAGAGAAGTCGCACACTCAAGAATATTCAAGTAAGCTTGGCTTAACAATTGAATCTACCCTATGAAACCTCTATCAATGAAACTAGAACTCCAATAAGTTTGAGGTTTATGAAAACTAAAGAGAAACATAAGTAAAGAGAACATAAATCGTGATACAAGCCTTAGAAACTCTCAGTCTTAAAATCTCGACCGATCAACGTGACAAAGGTGAGTTTTCGACTCTACCTTACACTGGAACTCATCTTAGATAATTTGGAGAAAGGTGAGTTTTCGACTCTACCTTACACTAGAACTCATCTTAGATCATTTGGAAACAAAATAGAGACTTGAGGCTTGATTTACACACGAGAAGTAAGAGAGAGATGAAGAGAAGCGTTTCTTTGTTGATAGAGAAAAGGAGAAACAATTCGATAGCCTTAGGGTTCCTCAACACACCAAAACAAGAGGTGAATCCTATTTGTCTCATTCTAAGAAACTCTAAGAATTAAGCCTAATTGATCTAATGTCTAAAACTCTTACAAATAATGTATACGTACAGAAATTCCATTTTTGGCATGAAGTGAATGGAAAATGGAAAATAACCGAAAAGCATAAAGCAAATTTTCCATTTTTGACATGGAGTGAATATTTTCTTGCTTAAATGCCAATGCATGCGAATTAAGTCTTCAATATTCCTTTTTCTTTATGAGAGAGGCTTATAGTGAACCAAGAAAAATTCACTTCAATCCCGTTCTAATTGATGAGCCTAACCTTGGGTGGTGACGCCTTGGTCGCCAGAATGACGTGTTGGTGAAACCATGAGTGAAACCAAATGATTATGTTAATTACAAATTTATTTTAGACTCCAATAAGGCGAAGGAAATCTTAGTCTAGCAGGCTTCAAAAACAAAATGACTTAGCTTTTTAAACTCCAAGATTAGATGCACGAACTTCAAGACTTTTCGAGATTGCTAAATTGAAAACGATAAACAACTGCTAAGGCTCATAAGTTCTTTTTTGAAAACAATGCAATGTAAACTATATGAGACTTAATCCTAAACTAAAATGAAATCAAAGCGCATAACCGAAAGCAAACAATTTGTTATTTTTGTAAAATTTTCGATTTTTTGATTTTTTTCTTTAAAACATAACTATCTACAATGCATATGATATTCAATCAAAAGAAAAAAAAAGAAACTAACATTAGCAAGAAAGGTGGTTCCTCCCCCAAACTTAAACTACAAAGTTTCTGTGTAAGTCTAAGCGAAGAGAAGAATCCGAAAATAAGATAAGAAATCTAAAAGAAAAAGTATATACAAAACCAAAGGTGAAAGAGAGTACGTCAATAAACGTTAAAGAATGGATCAAATTCTACACCAGATGAGAATGTTGGGGACTCATTGTCCGAGAAAGGCCACAATGGAGGAGGTATTGACCGTCATCGCCTTGAGAATGGGTTCCTCTCATTCCTATTTAAACGCCTTCGCGCCAACATCTCCTCTTCGGAGTCATCCATTTATTGATCTTCAATACTGGAAAATCCTGTTTCATCCATATCTAAACCATTCCTTGAACAACTCACTTTTCTTTTGAACATTTTAGTGAACCGCTCCATGTCATGAGCCATCTTGTCCATCACTTTACCCATATCCTTCACATTTTTCTTCAATTGTTGTACTTCCTTCACTGAATTCTTAATCACTCAGTCTTGTAACATATTCCACCAAGATATCCTTTTGATTTAGAGATGGAGGTCATGGACGGGTCCCGACCTAAGCGGGATAAGATAAGGTGCTACAATATATGGGCCACTCCCATAGATGGTAGGAGGGTGATCACCGTAATACTCCGCGGTGAGAGATGGACCAACTCGTTGTTCTAGACCTTGAGCACCTGAAGTATGTCTCTCTTAATCGAAATCAAGAGGCCCGAGGAGTACCTGCTGTATAGGACTAAAGAAAATGTTGCTAGACCGTGAGAAGCTGGTGATTGTTGGGTTAGCGAGAAGAGTCATGCAATTTGATATCTGTAAACTTGTAGACAAACTTCCCCTTAACCTTTCCAGATAAGAAATGTATCCTCGTAAGATATTAAGCATCCATAAACATGGGCCCAATACCCTCATCATTTTCCGACAACTCAAACTGAGCAAGCTGCAAGATTGGAGTCACAAAATTCTCATTGCTAATATGAGGACTCTAATCCGTTCATGTCCAACCCCATCTATGCAGCTGAAGAAGACGTTGGCACATCAACTTCATTGGACTAAAGTTTTCTTCCTTCAAACCCGAGAAAAGATCATCATTACCTTGTGGCTCATGAATGTAAGTTCATCCTCGCTAATTGAGCTCGCTTATTGCCTCATTGAGAAGGAGTGCAAGAGGATTTTGAGCACATAATGGGCAGCGGGGTGTCGAATAAGTGAACACTTGACCCTTCCTGCTGCAAAGGGCTTAGACCGAATGGTCTTCCAAATGATGTCATCCTCCTCCGATGAGTAGAAGCTCTCTAAAGCCCCATCCTTAGAAAACTGTAATACATCTGCAATCTGAGGAAACGTGACACTGTGGTCAATCCCGTCCCATCCTCTGAACTTGAGTAGCCTGTCTCCTGAATCATCCCTTTTGTCCTCTTCCGGGAACTCAACATCTAGCGAGGCGAGAAACACACATGTATACTCCCTGAAACCTAGACAACGCATCTCCATCACTGGCCCAATACCCATTCCCTGCAGAATCTGTCTAACTTCATCCTCTATACCCAATGCTTGCAGAGTACTGACATTGTTAGAATAGTCGGCATGAACTTACATTTCATCAATGTGTGGTAAACAACCAAGCTCGCCTTAGGCGGTGTTCAGCGGTTGATAGGAGTTGGATTATCTCAAGGGGCGGGAAGAAGCTCGGGGTTACTGGAACCGCTTCTTCTCTTTCTTGTATGGGACCGTTGGTTCGGATTATTTTTGCTTCAGCTTCAAAAACACGTCTTGTCCTCAAGGGATTGTTCAAACCTCGGGCGCTGGCTCTATCCGACAACATTCCCGGACATCTCATATTTGCCCTTGTTATTCCTCCAATAATTTCCTTCCTTTTTCTTTGGCGGGTATTCTTGTGCTTGACATGGCTATATCTACAAAAGAAAAAGTCAAGACACAAGAATTCATTAAGTCTAAAATTGATTCAAGAATGACATAATCAAATAAGCAAATGATTTAAGGATAATGGCCATCGATTTTAAAGCAATCCAAGTAGTGTTCATGATAGTGTTCACTCTCATTCAAACTCAATTCTCAACAATTTTGTTACCAAAGGGAACTTCTACAACATTTTATAAGCATGTGATGTTTAGCAATCCAAATTGAAGTAGAAACTACCCAAAGACAACAAAATTGCACATGCATTACTTAGCATTTTTATTTTAAGCACTTTCTCTACCAATTTCTCAAGAACATACAAGAACCCATACACTTTGAAATCCCAAATTCATGAATAAGGTTCTAATAGTCGAGGGAAACAACAAGAATCAACATTGCAAAGGTTCTTTAGTCACAAGGTATACTAATCACACCCTAATTGGTTCCAAAATCGATTTCAAGAAATGATGAATAGTACCCCCGAAAATGGAGTTCAAGAACTCATACTTTTGGTGTCTTGTAGAGAGAAATAAGGAGATAAGCTAGTGACCAAGTGAAAGCCCAAAACTTAACCACAAAAATCAATGAAAATGGTTGAAGTTCTTGGCTAAAATCAACAAATGAGTTTTCTTGAGAGACAATGCATAAAAATGGTGAAGTTCTTGATGGAGAAAGAAGAAGAAAAAAGGAGTTAAAATCTTGTAGTTTTAAAATAAACCACACCAAAACCGAGGGAACCAAAATTTAAAACCTAATATCGGTCAACCTTGGTCGATCATACTGACCGACATGGATAGGGCAGAGCCGATCGATTCTCATGAATGATCTTGGTGCTTTGCTCGGATGCTGCTCGATATTGGTAAAGTGTGATAGATGTCCTTGACGGATCTTCATGCCTTGGCCGAACTCGTCTCATTTCTTCCTTTCTTCATTCATCCTAATTCATTTAAGTACCTGAAAACATGAACACTTAGCCAATATGAGTCTTAAAACCACTCAATTCAAACATAAGAAAGAAAATGAAAAAGCATATATGTACAAAGGATAGACATGGGAATTTCTCCCAAACGAGCTTGTTTACCGTCACTAAGCTTGACGTGTTGATGCGTGATCAATGGGGGCGGTATCTGGACTCAAGCCTCTTAACTCGTTCCGTGAGCCTTGCGATAATAGATTGATCATAAAAAGTCTAACCCTCCATAGTCAAAAATCTTTCGGCCAAGTCTGCTTGTAGTCGGCAGTTTGGTTCTTGCACACTAGGTGCAACTGGCACAGTCACTTCGTTGCTCTCTACAACGCTCCTTGCTCGGTGCTCTATACCGTTTCTTGACTGCAATCTCTCAAATAGATCCGTTAGGCGGTTATGTGCTTCATTGCTCGTCCTCCTATTGATTGTTCCCAACCATGTTCTCAGCATCTTCAACTACTACATCCTCTTCTTCTTCATAAAAATCTTCACTAGGTTCACCAACATACTCATAGTCACATTCGGATTGCTCATAAGCATTGAAATCAGTACCCACGAGGAGATAGTTAATTCCATAGTCAACGTTCCTCAAAATCAGTATATTATCTCCAAAGTTAAGGCAAGCCCTAACATCTCTAAAAAATGCTATACTAAGCACAATAGCTTCCTCCCTATCAAGGACATAGAAGTTGGTGTTCACCCATTAGTTTTGTACAAGGGAGCCTATGCAAGTTAGCATACTTATTGGCATAAGATATTGGCCTACAATCTTTGCTAAGTACATTACTGGGTGGGAGAGGGAATAAGATCCAACTAAGTGCATATTTTACTAGAGATCACGTTAACTCATACTCATATCACACAACGCATGTCCTAAGTCACATCTGAATATACTAATGGGAATGTGATAGCATCCAAGGTCCAAATTGTTGAAGATCTTTCTAAATCCCTTTGGTTTGAGAAAGTTTTCCCACCATGGGATATCATCTTCATCTTCTCTTTCGCCTAAGCTAGTCTGATTATTGCTAGCCACTACTTCATCCAAACCTTCTTCATCTTCAGAATGGTCATGATCTTGCATATACATAGGAGAACCATCCTCAATTGTATAACCTTCGATTTCATAAGCAGGATCAGCTTCTTCAACACTAGTTTCTTAAGAGAATACCAAGCAGACATGCTTGTACTTCAGTTTGAGTTCTGGTCCTTGGTCTCTGAATCTCATAAAGCTGGATTCCATCCTTTCCCAGATTCAGGCGGATGGCACCATTCTTGACATCTATATCCACTCATGTGTTTGCTAAGAACGGACGCCCAAAAACCACCAGTGGGTCTTTCGGTTCACCCTCCATCTCCAAGATGACAAAATTAGTAGGAACCTTTTCTCCTCTTAGCATAACGGGGAGGTCCCTAAGCATTCAAACTTGTCTCTTCTTGGAGTAATTGATAAATAGAAATTTTCATCTCTTATGGTGGTTTATCAATGAAGTATAGGGAAGATGGGTGATCGAGGNAAGATGGGTGATCGAGGTTGTCGAACCAACTCGGGGGTAATTAACTCACAAATCATATGATAGATTTTACTAAGTCTAGGCAACACAAAACGAGTTTGTTTGTCACTAACAACTCCTAAGCAATTAAATAAAACAAA
>OVAO01000749.1:0-18562 GCA_900406285.1 Biscutella auriculata | reverse complement strand
GCTTCCGTGGTCTAGCCGGCTTCTATAGGTGGTTTGTGAAGGATTTCAGTACCTTGGTCGCACCACTCACCGAAGTAGTCAAGAAGACAATGGGTTTCAAGTGAGGAGAAGCTCAAGAACAAGCTTTCTAAATCTTGAAGGATAAGCTTACCAATGCACCATTGCTTATGTTGTCGGATTTTGACAAGGCATTTGAAATCGAATGTGATGCCTCAAATCTTGGCATTGGGGCTGTCCTAATGCTAGAGAAGAAGCCAATAACCTACTTTAGTGAGAACCTTGGAGGCG
This sequence comes from Biscutella auriculata, assembly GCA_900406285.1. Classification (NCBI taxonomy): domain Eukaryota; kingdom Viridiplantae; phylum Streptophyta; class Magnoliopsida; order Brassicales; family Brassicaceae; genus Biscutella; species Biscutella auriculata. Next base: position 18,274 of record OVAO01000749.1, on the reverse strand, counting down.
CCACCCTCAACTACCCGATCTATGACAAGGAGCTCTATGCTCTTGTGAGAGCATTAAGGATATGGCAACATTACTTGTGGCCGAAGGAGTTTGAGATCCATACGGATCATGAGTCCCTAAAGCATCTAAGGAGCCAACACAAGTTTAACAAGAGACACACGAGATGGATGGATTTTATAGATTCCTTCCCATACGTGATCCATTACAAAAAGGGTAAGGATAATGTGGCCGCCGACGCATTATCCCAGAGGTATTCTCTATTGTCAAGTCTGGATGCTAGATCGTTAGGATTTGAATACTTGAAAGAATCATATGCTATTGATCCTGACTTCCAACACATTTATGCCGAATGTCTAACACATGATTTAGACCACTATAATCCTTGATGTCTATTTGTTCTTTAAGAACCGATTGTGTATTCCTCACGGGTCTCTCCAAGTTTTGCTAGTCAGGGAAGCACATAGTGGTGGATTAATGGCTCACTTTGGCGTCAACAAGACAATGCAAGTGGCACACGACCACTTCTTTTGGCCTCACATGAGGAAGGATGTGGAGAAAGTGTGTTCTCAATGTGTGAAATGTAAAGAGGCCAAAGCAACCGCTAGGCCCCTCAGTGTGTATACTCCCCTTCCTATTCCATCTCACCCATGGCATGACATATCAATGGATTTTGTCTTAGGATTGCCTAGAACCAAGTATGGCCATGATTTAATCTTTGTTGTGGTGGATAGATTTTCCAAAATGGCGCATTTCATACCTTGTCATAAAACGGATGATGCAATTCATATAGCTAACTTATTCTTTAAGGAGTCAAGTTGCATGGAATTCATATAACCATTTTTTCGGATAGAGATACTAAGTTTTTGAGCCATTTTTGGAAAACCCTGTGGAGTAGACTTAGTACTAAGTTGTTGTTTTCCATTACTTGTCATCCTCAAACGGATGGGCAAACCGAAGTAGTTAATATAACCATTGCTATGCTCCTTAGGGTTTTGTTTAAGAAGAATTTGAAATCGTGGGAAGATGTTTTGCCTCATGCGGAATTTGCTTATAATATTGTCAAGCATTCTTCTACTAAATTTTGCCCTTTTGAAGTTGTTTATTGTTATGTGCCTCTTACCCTTTTGGACTTAATTCCATTACCTTTGAGCGAAAGTATAAGAGTAGGAGCTAAGAAGAAAGCCGAGCAAGTGCAAACTTTACATGCGCAAGTGAAGGCCAACATAGAGGCAAAGACTAATAACTATGCTAAACAAGCTAACAAAGGGCGTAAGGCACATTCCTTTCAAGAAGGAGATTGGGTATGGATTCACTTAAGAAAGGATCGGTTCCCGGAGGAAAGAAATTCAAAGCTCAAGCCTCGGATTGATGGCCCTTTTGAAATCATCAAAAAGATGAATGACAATGCCTATCAACTTGACCTCCAAGGTAAGTACAATGTGAGTCCTAGCTTCAACACGGCTTATTTGATTTCCTTTGATGTAGGCCACACGGATTTGAGGTCAAATCCTCTTCAAGAAGGAGGGGATGATGTATGCCTGACCGAACAAGTAGTTGAGCCCGAACCGGAAGAAGCCACACTCAAAGTTCTAACTGGACCAGTCACTAGAGCTCAAGCTAGAAGGTTGGCTAACGCATTGACAAGGACTTGGGACAAGCTAGAGAGTGGCTATGACCATTGGAAGAAGGATGGAGAACCGGCCATCTACTACGTCCTCTCATCTCCTTCATCTATCTAAGTCGGATCAAGTGGTCTTATAGGTACTCATTTCCCGCAGTGAGTTTTGTCCCACGTGGTTTTCTCACTGAGGTTTTGACGAGGCCATTGCACTAGACCTCATGACCGCACGGAGGGAACCATTCAAATGGCCTTATAGTCGTTGGACTCTTCTCATTGGTTCTATCCAAAACTCTCCGTTTCATGTTTCCTTTTTAGGGTTTTCCTTTCTTTCTAAGTTTGCTATTAAAGGACCATGTAGCCGTTTTTGGCAAACTTAACTTTCAAGCTAATATTTTCGTAATGGTATTTGTTGAGAGTTCTCTCTAGGGATGTGTAATATTCCTTAGGGTTTTCGGTTTGTCATATCTGAAAACCATCTCTCCATTGTTCTTAAAAATCGATCAATCTTCCTTTCTCATTTCGACAAAGTGGTTTATTATTCGATCCTTACCGAGACAACAAGACCAAATCTTGTTCCATCGTCCGGATCTCGATCCATCTCACTTCTGTCTCGCTCGAGCTTCCTTCTTCCCTATATCATCGAAAACAGCCGAAGAGATTTTTCATTGGGGTTCAACCGGACGAGGCATTCACGCAAGTTTTCACTTGTACGACCGGCGAGGCTGTACCGGCTGTTCCGCATGGACCTCAAACATCTTCTTCGTCCAGAACTCGTCACTCCCACTATTTCTCTCGACTGATCTTCATCTTTGGCATAGAGAGAGAGAGTTCCTTCGAAAGGCGTCAACTTTGGCATTGATCTGGTCATGGGAAAACGCTCTTGGTCCCTCTGTACGGCCGGCGCGTCCGTACCGGTGACAACCGGCAACCTCTATTTCCCATCTCCCACCAAACCTCATTATCCTTCCACTCTCTCTCGATTGAAACTATTCTTTACCTTTATTTAAGGATCTTGCTAAGTTTCATCTCATTTGAACGTAGGGGTTCAGAGATCTCACTTTGTGGCCTCCTTCACCGTCGCGGCCGCCTTCTCTTTGAGTCATCAAGGCAAGCTCGATCGTGGAAAGGGACACGTCAAACCCGTATCAGTTCGATCGAACATCACTCTTCCGCATATTTTGTTCGATCGAACCTCTCTAGGATCGATTGAACCTCTTTGTCCAGCATTGTTAGTTCGATCAAACCGTTTTTGAATCGATCGAACTCTTTGATCGTGACTTACTTTTTTCCTTTTTCTGTCTTTTTCAAGTGTATGAGCTCAAGGCTTACTAGGAGCAAAGGAGTTGACAATATACTGTCCTTGGAAAACGAGCTCAGACGTTAAGAAAGACTAGCAAAGAAAGGGAAACAAACCTGAATCGAGATGGCTGATGGTAAGTCAAGTTTTGCTATGGACTAGAAAAACTGATTGTGTGTTGATGTAGTTGTGGGGGTGCAGGGACTTATCAATGTAGTATAGGTAGAGTAGGGTGAGTAGTGTTGTCGAACCAATCTCGGGTGGTGCTAGAACACTAATCTTTTGTGGGCTGCAAACTAACTAAGTCTAAGTTGGAATGATATGGGTTATCTGTCATGGAAAATCCTATCTAAAATACTAAATAAAATGAGCAAGGAAATAAAAGAGATTGAAGGAAATATAAAATTCAGAATACAAAGCAAGCATATGGAAAAGGACAATAATTGGGCAGTCTATTTTCATGCTAGGTAATAGTTCAATTCACACAATTAAGGTCATCTTATATCTAGGAATTCCTAATGTAGATTAATACACTCTCGTGATAGAAACTCTTTCCTAATTATACTCCTAAGCAATACCTTAGAAGACACAATTATGAAACAATGAAAACAATTCCATACAACAATCAATCAGACTTACACAATCCCTTGAAAAGACTAGATTGACAATTTATTCACTTAATCAAGAATTCTGTCAAACACCTTCCGGGCGACAAATTTCTAAATATCTAGATCAGATTTGCAAGGCCTGATCTAGCATTAAGTTCATGAATAGGAAAAAGATATTTATTCTAATCACCCCTAAACCATTCTAGCAATTCAATTCTACCCTTTTCTAACCCTAATTTATATCTATAAGAGGCTACTCACAAATCATATCTAGAACACTTTGACAGTTTCTAGACATGCTTTGAGAGGGAAATTAAAGAAGAGAAATAGAAATTAAAAGCAATAAAAATGATTGAAGACAAGAAATTAAACAAGACAATTGCAATAAGATAAACTCAAAAGTACAAAATCTTCTGATAAAAAAATCTAGATCTAAAAAAACTCTCTGGAAAAACTAAAAAGAAATATGAAAAGACTACTAAAAAACTAGAAAGAACTAGGTTTTAGTTTTACTTGGGATCCCTCTATATAGTTAGCCAAAAATTACAAAATAAATAAATCCCATTAAGCTTGGTTTAGTATGGTTTTATTGAAATGCGGCGGTGTGTCCCGGTCATACCCACTTGTATGGGTGAATGATACAAGGGTGATCATCACTTGTTCGTCTCTTCACACCGGTCAATGCACCGATGGTGTGTGTGACCGGTCTTCTTTGGCAGAGAGCTTCGTGTGGTTGCTCTCAGGCATGGTACCGGTCCCAGCAGACCGGTATGTTTCTCCGAGATTTGGCACTTATGCATTTCTTGCTCTCTTTTTCCTCCTTTTGATCCATTTCCTGAATAGTTCCAACTCTGCACCAGAAATCACAAATCATATGCAAATGCAGCTTAAAGGAATCTAAATGCATCCTAATATAATGAAAAATGCAACAAAATGAATCATCAAGATCATTAAAAACAAAACATATCAGCTGACGAAGGACGAAACCATCTGTTACCTTTGGTTCACAACCCTTTGCTTGGAGATGAACGCAATTTCGCACACAATGGAGGTGGTGGTAAAAAAACCAGCAAGTCCAGATCCACCTGTCGGGGAAAGAGACCAGCATACCCTGCAACTGTTAGAGTTAATGCCCCGGGACTCACCCTAGGAAACTATGACACGCCTACTACTCAGTTCCATATGGGACAAGGCGTTCAGTTTCCTCCAGTGGAGAGAAGAGATTTCGAGATCAAGACATGTCTCATAAACCTAGTTCAGCAGCATCAATTCCACAGATTGGCTAGCGAGAACACGATTTACCACATCTCCAAGTTCGAATTGATATGCAACACCACAAGGGCTAATGGAGTTCCTGAAGACGCCTTGAAATGCAGACTCTTTGAGTTTTCTCTAGTAGAAAAGGCCCACAATTGGTATCTCTAGTTGGCCCCAAGTTCTATCAAAAGTTGGGAAGAGTACAAGACTGCTTTTCTGGGACAGTTCTACACCAAGGCAAGGTTTACTCAGCTGAGGAACAAGATCGCCAGTTTTCAGCAACTAACATCGGAGACTTTCATTGAAGCACTTGATCGCTTCAAATAGTACGATGCATACTACCCGCATCATAGGTTCAATGAGGTGACTCTGCTGAACATATTCTATAATGGTGTTGCTGAGAAATAGCATAATGCTCTAAACACAGTGAGCAATGGAGACTTCATGCCAAAGACTGCTGAGGAAGCTCACGAACTGATCAAGAACCTTGCTGCAAGCAGTGCCAACATGGCAAATGAGTATGACAGAGAAACAACTGGTTCCAAGCCTCACTCAAGAAAGATAGAGGAGCTTAAGGCCCAAGTGGCGCAACTGTTGAAGAGAGATCAACGTGCTGTAGCAGTCAACTTTGTTGATGATCAAATCAACATGCAACAACCAAACTATGATGAAGACTTTGAGGTAGAGGTTGATTACACGGGGAAATACCAAAACAGAGTGTACAACAACTTCAGAAACAACCTGAATCTGTCCTACCGGGGCACTGACGTGGAAAACCCTCAAGATCAGTTATACCCTCCTTAGAATAACTACCAAGGTAATAACTGATAAACAGGTTTCTTCTACTACTACTACCATAGACGAGTAGAGCAGAGGAAAATACAACTGCTTATAAATAAAGAAGGTGGGTATATATCGAACCAAATCGGGAGTTGCACTAGGTCAATCAGCCTATACAGAGTCTAGCTGGTCTAAGCAGAATAGGAATTGAACGCTGTCACTAACAATCCTAGAATGATGGTCACAAAGTAAAACAAAACAAAGCAAGTGAAAAGCAAGGGTAAAACGATCCTAAGCAAATGGACTAGAGAAAGAAACTAGTGATTAGAGTTCAGGAAATAGGTGCTTAACTGAAACAAGATTCCGTTAATCCTAGATCTAGGAATATCAAAAGAAGACCCGCGTTCTCGCGTCAAAGATCCCTTTTCCAGATAAGATCCTCGCAATCTCTTGACTAGATTCAATATCCAGAAAGCAATAAGAACAATTCCTTCCAACCTCTAAACAATCCTAAGCACTCTCGTGTCAATAGAATATATTCAACATCCATTGCTCAGATCTAACAACCTATCAAAATCTCCTAGGCAGACCAGATAGGAACGAATCTAAAATAGATGGATCAGATCTATTAAAGCATTAAACACACAAGGCATGAAGATAAATGGAAGAATGAAAACATAAACACCATATCCATTCCTAAAATCACCATATCTAACTAATCCATAAGCTCAGAATAAAAGACTACTCACTAATCATGGCCAGAGCACAAAATCCAACTTCGGATTCATGCTTAGACATGATTTGAACCTAAGATCTAAGCTTTTAAAATAAGGAAGAGATTAAACAAAAAGAGAGATTCAGATTAAAACTTAAAACTGATTACAAACTTAGATCCAGAGTTGTCACCAAAAAGGCAAAACCCAAAGGAGAGATTCTCCATTCAAAACATATTAAAAACTTACCAAAAATGGCAAAGAAAGGGGTTTAAATAGAGAGACAATTAGGGTAAAACGAGCTAGAGGCAGATTAGTGTATTGGCAAATGACAGATGCAATTTCGGCCAGGACGTGGCCGATATTGATCCTTCTGTGGTCGATATCTGCATATCGGCCATGACATGGCCGATATCACTTCCTCTTTGGTCGATATCTGCATATCGGCCACTCCTTGGTCGATATTCTCTGCATTGTGGCCGATACTAGGCTTGGTTGACTTCCAGATTTGACTCGTTCTTGCTCGTTTCAGTCCTTTTTGTACCCGAATGTTGCACGGTTCTCCTAAACACTTGGAAATGCAATATGTACACGAATGCAATCCTAAAAGACTCCAAAACAATAGAGAATGTACAAAACCGAAGAAAAGACATGACTAAAATAACGATAAAAACCGAGGATAACAACTCCCCCAAACTTAGATCATGTTTGCCCTCAAGCATCACAAAAGCCGAATAAGAGAAAGAGGTTTGAAAAACAAGAGCTCTAACAACCTAAAGTCAACAATGAGAGCGTTTTCATCCTTGCATAACTACTCGTCCTATCATTCATGCACAATCTCCATCCATCATTATTACCAAGCCAAGGCAATCCACCTAACTAGACCTAATCATGCTTTCCTACATTCAATTAAGCAAGAGTGAAACATGATCAAACTAATCAACAGGGTTTCAATCAGTACGGTAGAACGGGAATCCAGAACAAAAGAGGAGGTTCACACATGGCATGGAGGTTGATCGTAATAAGGTTTCTCTCGCAGAGTGAGAGGATTATAGCAAAAGGGCAATCAAGACCAAACATCTATTAAACCCATATATCTGCAACTAAGTCTACCCGATCATAATCTTTTTCAAACCTTTCTGCCAATCTAATTCTACCTTAAGGGATCATTTCTCTATTTTCTGTTTATCTTTCTGAGTTGCTAGACTCCTTTTACACAAACACACACATTTTCTTTTATAACTAAAACAGACTTAATTAAAAACTAAAATCCTAACTACCCGCATAGATGTTCGATATTGTGCTCTCTATCTATCAGGTTTTTGCAAAATCCTTAGTCGCTAAGAAAAAGTAATGAAGACTCGCACGTGTTTACGCTCATGGCGATCGGGTGAGAGGCATTATCCTTAAAATGAGGATAACCGAGTTGGACCAAGAGTGTTTTAGTTTAACCTATCCAAACTCGTTCATGAAATAAGAGAGACCATGAAACACAAGTGAAACAGTTGATCATGCTAATTAAAGTCCAGATTAAAACTCATATTAAAATGAAAGCAATCTTATGCTAGTAGGCTTCAGGATCCGAGGACTTGGCTTTTTATACATCAAGATCAATGGCCATGAACTTCAAGACTTTTTGAGACTACAAGGTGAATATCGATGATTGCGAGTAAAGGTTCTAAAGCTCTCTTTTGAAAAACCGAATGCAGGCTAAATGGGACCCGATCTTAAGCTAGAATGTTATGTAGCCGAAAAGAGAAAAGCGAATGAAAGCAAAAATCTTTTTGGTTTTTTTTTTAAATATAGCTTATTAACAATGCAATATGAGAGTCAAGGAAAGAAAACAAAATGAACAAACAAACATTAGCACGAAAGGTGGTTCCTCCCCCAAACTTAAACTACACAGTTTCATTGTATGTACAAGCAAAGAGAAAGAACCGAAAATAAACGAAAAAAACTAAATGCAGATTTAGGAAAGGTGTTTAGGGTTACCTAGAAATCATGGTAAGATCCATACCCATACATGAAGAAGTACTCGTCGTTTTCCAGAGCCCATTCTGGTTCATCTTTGAATGTGTCGAAGCTACGCTTCTGTGCAAGCAATGGCTCAATTGACGAGGAACGAGGTGAGCTGCTCATTGGGAAGGAGAAAGAATTCCTTGCGTCTCCGACGAGTGTTGAAGTTGTAGATGAACTTCTCCTGTGACTTCCCGGATAAGAATTTTTTGCTCTTTAAGTAGGCGAGGTTCATCAAGCCTAGAGGTATCATAGTGTCACGGTGGTCCTCTACTCCACTTTACGATAATAAGGTGGTGAGAAGACCGCCGACATTGATCTGAGCAGGAGCATATGGCTCGGCTATGATACGATCTCTGACATTTTGCAGCGAGAAGTCGAGGAGCCTGATAAGGTCTGGCTGACAGCGTCCGACAGAAGGGAACATGTCTTCCCGGTTGAATCATCTTCGAATCCACGGGACTACTCCGATCATGAGGAAACGGAGTTGGTCAATATCAATGGTGACCGCGGGCTTCCTCGCGAAAATTACACTGGCAATGAGTTTGTGCATGTAACGGATCGCTGGATGCCGAACACTGGAGCTCTTTATCTCGCCGGACACGAAGGTGCCGCTTCCAATAAATTCCGAGAAATATATTTCCTCATAATCAGTTGTGACGCCGAAGTGCCCACACCCATTGGTGGGGAGGTGGTATATGTTGGCAAGTGCCATGAGGCTCGTCTGGTGGTGATTTTTGTATCGGTCACGGTAGCTCAAAAACCCGATCTTAGAATCCGCAGAGCGCGTGAAATCGTCGTAGAAATTGAACCAGAAGGTGGCGAGGAACATCATGTTGACTCGACACAATTCATGCCTCCAAAGTCGACGAATCCTGCGACACCCATAGTGCGGCCCAAATCCATCACGTCGTCAAAAAGACCGAGATGGCGCAGTGTGAGAGCGGAATCGACTGATGTCCCGACATGCTCATTTTTCCAGAAACAGCGCATAAAGGGTCTGGATATCTCCGTCTTCCTCGACCGCATTTAAGTTCCATGTGCGTTCAAGTCTTGGCTCATGATTATCATTTTGACGTGACCGTGTAACCCGTCGTCCAGCCGAACGACCGTGGTTGCTTGAATGTCCCATATAGAGTTCTGCTGAGGAGTTACCTAAAGGGGAAGTAGTGTTGGACATGTTGTGCTAAAATTATCAAGAGAAAAAGTTAGCACGAGAAAAAAATCAATCCCGAGCAAACAAAACCGACTTTAAATAAAATCGCTGGAAAAAGTTTAAAAATTATGACGAAAAAGTGTTGCATGGCCGATTTATAAGATGGTCACAAAACCGAGTAAAGAACCAAAATGAAATCATGATCATGGAACCATAAATGGTAAGGAGAATATCTTAATGAGAATAATGGTTTATGGAAAAAGCTAGAGAGATGAAGGACTTTAATGAGAACAAGAGTTTGAGAGAGAAGTGATAAAAGCCATGTGGTCCTAAAAACTGGTTTTATAGAGATAAAAAATTGGACCGAATAAACCCGAGAGAATCCCGAAACAGAGTCGAAAACTGAACGAATATTAAATGATGGAGCTGTCGGTATCGGCCACAACATGACCGATATTGACTTGGTCATGGCTGATACACCCATATCGACCAGGACGTGACCGATATCGGTCTGTCCTTGGCCGATATTGGTCCGACAAAAATTTTGTTTTAATTTTTAAAATTTTTTTTTTTAACTTCGATTCTCGAGAACCTACAAAAATGAAAAATTCCAAGCAACCCGATAGCAAGCAATAACCCTAATCGATATCACTAAGGACTATTTTCAAAGATAAACATGGGACTTCCTCCCAAGCGAGCTCGTTTAACATCATTAGCTTGACGAACGCCTAAAGGATTCTCAAGGAAAATCCAAAAGATGGATGCAGTCCATGTCTTCAACCATAGCTTCTACTAAGTAAGGCTTCACACGATGACCATTCACGACAAATGCATCACCTTTATCATTTTGAAGAACAACCGCACCATAAGGACACACTTCTAAAACAGGAAAGGGTCTCGACCATCTTGATTTTAGTTTTCCCGGGAAGAGTCTTAACCTTGAGTTGAAGAGTAACAAAAGATCTCCTTCCTTGATCTTTTTACGGACAATTTTCTTGTCGTGGAAGGCCTTGGTTTTTTCTTTGTAGAGTCGGGCGTTGTCATAAGCGTTTAGGCGAATTTCATCCAACTCTTCAAGTTGTATTTCATGCTTTTCCTTAGCGGATCTAAGATCAAAGTTGAGAAATTTGATTGCCCATTGAGCTCTATACTCCATTTCTACAGGCAGATGGCACGATTTCCCATACAGAAGGTTGAAGGGAGTGGTTCCTATTGGAGTTTTAAAGGCCGTTCTATAGGCCCACAATGCATAATCCAGCTTAGTAGACCAATCTTTCCTGGAGATTCCAACTGTCTTTTCAAGGATGGACTTAATTTCTCTGTTAGAGACTTCAACTTGACCACTAGTCTGAGGATGATAAGGTGTGACAACCATGTGTTTTACCCCATACTTCCTCAGAAGTTTCTCAAAAGTTCGGTTTATGAAGTGGGATCCTCCATCACTTATGACGATCCGAGGAATTCCAAACCTCGGGAAAATTATGCTTTTAAACAGCTTTGTGACGACCTTAGCATCATTAGTGGGGCACGCAATTGCTTCCACCCACTTTGACACATAGTGAACAACTACTAGGATGTACGTATTTCCGAAAGAGGTTGGAAAGGGACCCATAAAGTCTATACCCGAGACGTCAAATACCTCGACTTCCATTATCGGGTTTTGATGCATCTCATTTCTCTTACTGATGTTTCCCTTTCTTTGACACATGTCACAACGCACTATGAAGTGGTGTGTATCCTTAAACATAGTGGGCCACCAGAAACCGCTTGCAGTATCTTTGCAACGGTTTTGAAGGTTGCGAAATGTCCACCGTGAGTGGAGCCGTGACATTGCATTAGAATTCCTTCAACCTTTTCTTCCGCGACACATCTCCTGTATAGACCGTCTTTACAGAGAGTGTACAAGTACAGTTCATCCTAGTAGATACGCTTGGAGTGTTTCAGGAATTGCTTCTTCCTATATCCTTCCAAGTCTGGTGGTTCCGTTCCATAAGCAAGGAAGTTCACAATATCAGCATACCAAGGGTCTCTCTGAGGAGTCACAGTGATAACTCCAATGTCGCATAGCGTATTATGCATAGTTTCCAGATGGTTATGGAATTATATGCCCATCAGCTACTCTTCTGGTAGGGAATCATTTATAGGCATACTTTCATCAATTCTAATTCTAGACAGATGATCAGCAACCCCATTTTCTATTCCCTTTTTATCATTTATCTCAAGATCGAATTCCTGAAGCAACAAGATCCATCTGAGTAATCTGGGTTTTGCATCTTTCTTTGCAAACAAATGACTTAGGGCTGCATGATCTGTGTAGACGATGATTTTTGAGCCTACCAGGTAAGACCTAAAATTTTCAATTGCGAAAACTATCGCTAGCAGCTCCTTCTCGATGGTAGCAAATTTTATCTAAGTATCATCAAGCGTTATGATTGCATAATAAATGACATGCAGCTTTTTTTCCTTTCTCTGCCCAAGGACTGCTCCTACAACATAATCACTAGCGTCGCACATTATACAAATGGCAATCCCCAATCTGGAGGTTGGACAATGGGTGCACTTATCAGCTCTTTCTTGATTTTCGTGAAAGCTGTCAGACATTCGTCGTCGAAGGTGAATTCTGTCTCTTTACAGAGGAGTCTCGTCAGAGGTCTCATGATTTTCGAGAAATCTTTAATGAAACGTCGGTAAAAACTGGCGTGGCCGAGGAAAGTTCTGATTCCTTTTACATTGGTTGGCGGTGCCAGATGCATCATGACATCTATTTTGGCTTTGTCGACCTCAATTCCTGCTTCTGATATCTTGTGTCAGGACTAGTCCGATTTTTTTTTTGTCATCCCCAGGACTATTCCGTTATTTACCATAAAATAGCATTTTACCAATTAAGCACCAAATTGGTATCCTCACACCTCTCAAGGACCTTACAGAGGTTGGCCAGTCAGGCAGAAAACGAGGGTCCTTGTACTGAGATATCGTCCATGAAGACTTCAACGATATCCTCAATTAGTTCTGAGAATATTGATATCATACACCGCTGAAATGTCGCAGGTGCGTTACATAGGCCAAAGGGCATCCTCCTATAAGCAAAAGTGCCATAAGGACAGGTGAAAGTTTTTTTCTCCTAATCTTGTGGATGAATGGGAATTTGAAAGAATCCAGAGTATCCGTCCAAGAAACAGTAGTAAGGATGACTAGCTAATCTTTCAAGCATCTGATCGAAAATCAGGCATTCAACCTCCTCGTCCTTTAGTGAATCATTTATGATCACATGGTAGGTCGAGTTAGGACCGAGAAACTCATATCTGAGACCTTTCGGGAGAGGTTTGAGTTCAATCTTAGGAGCTTTAAGTTTGCTCTAGTCCTCTTCAACCGAGGGTTTACGAGTTTCCTTTTGGGTTCCAGCCTCTACTATCTTAACATCGAGGTTTTTTGGTATAGGCAATTCTTCAAATTCAATATCTCCTTCACAGTCCTCCAGGTCTAACGCCTTGTTTTGTATCCCAAATAGTTTATTTTCTTTTTCGAGCGAGGTAACTTCCTCCTGCATCTCGTCTAGGAACTCATCAGTCAACTCATCAAGTATTTCAACATTGAAGGTGTGATCATCAAGATCTGGTTTTTTCATGACTTCTTTAATGTCAAATTGTTGCACTTGATCTGTACCCAGATGGAGGTCTATCTTGCCATTTTTGACATTGATGACAGCTCCAACGGTTGCTAGGAAAGGTCGTCCGAGAATGAGAGGGTCCTTGGGTTCCTCTTTCATTTCGAGGATGACGAAGTCTATTGGGAATTGCCTTCCATTTATGCAGAGTGGCAGATCTTCTAGAATTCCTATAGGGATTTTCACAGATCGGTCAACCAGTACTAAGGATATTCTGCAGGGCTTAAAGGTGCTGAAACCGAGTTTCCGAGCAATGGAGAGTGGCATAATGTTCACACTTGCTCCAAGATCGCAGAGGCATTTATCAAACATCAGATGTGTTATGGAACACAGTAAGGTGAAGCTTCCTGGGTCTTTTAATTTTTCGGGAGGAGGTAAAGTCTGAATAATCGCTCTACATTCCTCGGTTAGATCAGTTCTTCCTTCCATGTCTTTTATGTTGCTCTTGATAGCATCCTTCAGGAACTTGCTATACTGAGGTATGAGCATAAAACCATCTAATATAGGCATAGCTATATGAACTTCTTTCATCTATTCTTCAAACTGACGCTGATATTTCTTAATCAGCTTATCTTTGTGGCGTCTAAGGAATGGAAGTTTTGGTTTGTAACACGGTGTGTAGTGCGGGACTATAAGGTTGGTAGCTTTACTACTTTTCTTTGCTGGTTGAGCGGCCTCATTTTCGATATGGTCTTCGCTCTCAACGTTGTTGATAATTGGGTCCAATACAGGCTTATCAAATCTCGGAATTTCCTCCCCACACTTGGGTTCGCATTGTCCACAATGGGAGTCCGAGGTGGCAAGGATTTGCCTGAACGAATAGTAATGGCGGGAACAAAGTCTGGTTGACTGTTTGTTGTAGGAGTAACATCTAATTTTAGCCACGACATTTGCGAGAAGATGGAGGTGGTGGGCGAAATCGGCATAGTGGTCGGAAAGTTGATGTTTGGAGTCTGCCATTGTTGGGTTGGTGTTCTGGTATAATTCTTCGCCGTGAGTGTTGAACGCTTCATGTGTCGTAGCGAGGTGGTCGAGAAAAGAGGTAGTGGCAAAGGCAGAAGGTGAATCAGGTGGTATAGATAAAGGAGATGGTATAGGCAAAGGGTGGTGGTATGGGGAAGAAGGTGGTTGGATATCGATGTTTTGAAAAGAAGAGACGTATTCCAAAGAAGGAAAAGTAGGCGTTTTCGTAACATGGGCCTCGATTGGTAGAAGGGTTTTGGATCTTGAGGTGAGCAATTTATCGAGGTTGGTCGTAAGCGCATCGATCTGCTTCTGATAATGGTTATCCGAACTAGGAGTGGTATCGCCGAAAGGATCATCGAATACGGAGCCAGATTGGCTTTTGCTTGTGGTTAAGTTGTCGATTAAGGTGTAGCCATAAGTGATACTCCGCTTGAGGAAACATCCGGTACTTGCCGTGTCGAGAACAGAACGACAACAGGGTAGAAGGTTGCGGTAAAAAGTACTTAGAAGGTTGGCGTCCGAAAATCCGTGATGCGGGCATTGTGAAGTGTAATCACGCAGACGCTCCCATGCATCACTTAGAGATTCGGTGGTGGTTTGCTGAAATCCGGAAATCGCTTTCCGAAATTTCGTGGTCATAGCAGGGGGGGAAATTTAGACAAGAATTCTCGCTTGCACGCGGTCCATGTGACAATGGAGTCTTTCAAGAGCGTTTTCTGCCATTGATGCACATGTTTGCCAAGCGAGAAAGGGAAAAGACGCAATTTAAGCGCGTCTTCACTCACACCATCAAATTTAACAGTATTGCAAATCATGTGAAAACGATCGAGATGTTCTAAAGTATCTTCATTAGGAGAACCAAGAAATTTCTGTTCTTCTATTAATGCAATAAATTCTGACCCGATTTAGAATGAGTGTGAGGTAATTGGTGGGGGCACGAATCCCAGATCGCATCTCGTAGATTGTTGGGGTATCTTCGAAACCAATCGTCTGATCAGCAGGCGGGGGGTGATAGGCTCCACCGAAGATGTGCAGATGAGATTCCAGAGTGGTTTAGAGAACCTGAAATCGTCTAAGGAGAAAAGTATGTGGAATGAAAAGAAAGTGTAGTCCCAGTAAAACGTAAAGAACTAATTGCTAGTACGAAAAGAATCCCGAATCGGAAACGGCGCCAATTTGATAAACAGGTTTCTTCTACTACTTGTACCATAGACGAGTGGAGTAGAGGAAAATACAGCTGCTTATAAATAAAGAAGGTGGGTATATATCGAACCAAATCGGGAGTTGCACTAGGTCAATCAGCCTATACAGAGTCTAGCTGGTCTAAGTAGAATATGAATTGAACGCTGTCACTAACAATCCTAGAATTATGGTCACAAAGTAAAACAGAAAGAAATTGATGATTAGAGTTCAGGAAACAGGTGCTTAACTAAAACAGGTTTCTGCTATTCCTAGATCTAGGAATATCAAAAGAAGACCCACGCTCTCACGCCAAAGATCCCTTTTCCAGATAAGATCCTCGCAATCTCTTGACTAGATTTAATATCCAGAAAGCAATAAGAATAATTCATTCCACCCTTTGAACAATCCTAAGCACTCTTGTGTCAATAGAATATATTCAGCATGCATTGCTCAGATCTACGNTTGCTCAAATCTAACAACCTATCAAAATCTCCTAGGCAGACCAGATAGGAACAAATCTAAAATAGATGGATCAGATCTATTAAAGCATTAAACACACAAGGCATGAAGATTATTGGAAGAATGAAAACTTAAACACTAGATCCATTCCTAAAATCACCAGATCTAACTAATCCATAAGCTCATAATAAAAGACTACTCACTAGTCATGGCCATAGNCGACCTATCAAAATCTCCTAGGCAGACCAGATAGGAACAAATCTAAAATAGATGGATCAGATCTATTAAAGCATTAAACACACAAGGCATGAAGATTATTGGAAGAATGAAAACTTAAACACTAGATCCATTCCTAAAATCACCAGATCTAACTAATCCATAAGCTCATAATAAAAGACTACTCACTAGTCATGGCCATAGCACAAAATCCAGCTTGGGATTCATGCTTAGGCATGATTAGAACCTAAGATCTAAGCTTTTAAAATAAGGAAGAGATTAAACTAAAACAGAGATTCAGATTAAAACTTAAGACTGATTACAAACTTAGATCCAGAGTTGTCACCAAAAAGGTAAAACCCAAAGGAGAGATTCTCCATTCAAAACATACTAAAAACTTGCCAAAATGGCAAAGAAAGGGGGTTTAAATAGATAGTCAATTAAGGTCAAATGAGCTAGGGGCAGATTAGTCTTTTGGCAAATGACAGATGCAATATCGGCCAGGACGTGGCCGGTATTGATCCTTTTGTGGTCTATATCTGCATATCGGCCATGACATGGCCAATATCACTTCCTCTCTGGTCAATATCTGCATATCGGCCACTCCTTGGTCAATATTCTCTACATTGTGGCTGATACTGGGCTTGGTTGACTTCCAGATTTAACTCGTTCTTACTTGTTTCAGTCCTTTTTGTACCTGAATGTTGCACGGTTCTCCTAAACAACTGGAAATGCAATATGTACACGAATGCAATCCTAAAAGACTCTAAAACAACCGAGAATGTACAAAACCGAAGAAAATACGGGACTAAAATAACGCTAAAAACCGAGCATATCAATAACTCAAATCAGTTTGGTACTAAACCATTTGCTACTGTCGCATGGAATTTTGGGCAGAACAATCAGCAACAACACCAGGGTCAACAATTCAACTGTGGAGGTTTCCATCCCAAGCAAAGCCCCAACAACGGAGGAGCATATCAGCAGAAAGTTCCTTTTAATAGCTATGGGGAACCCAACCTGCTCACAAACAACAACCACATGCACCATCTGCATATGCACCTCTTGGCACACCTGGGAAGTTCGAGGAACTCGAGCAGATGATGCAATAAATGGCAGCAAACCATGCTCAGACCAACACCACAGTCACCATCCTTGCAAATCATGTAACATTTATCACTGCAAAGATGAAGACTCAATTAAAAACCCTGGACACCCAAAAGTTGCTAAGCTCGCTTCATCTATGAAGTTAGCGCCTAGTGTTCTCCCAGGAAAATCTGAAACTGCTAGAGGTTTCAACACCGTCATAAAGAATATTACGGAAGAAGAAGCCAAACCACTGACCGTCGTTCAGGCTAATCAGGGGATTCCTTTCTCAAGAACATCTGCATTCGCTCACAATGTGAGGAAAGCAGTCCAGGCCGCTCGAGATGATGAGTTCGATCGAACCTGTATGGAGCACGATCGAACTCCCAATCTGGATGTGCGAGTTAGATCGAACCCCAATTCCTGTAGCCCGACGACTAGACTTTTCGAAAAATTCAACAACGTCGTACGATCGAACCCTTGCCTAGTTCGATCGAACACAAGAATCAGACCGTTCAACTTGATCGAACCTCACAGAGCACGATCGAACTGGGCCACTCCAGTTCAGTAGTCAACCAGACCATAAGATGATCAATTTGGTCGTGCCATTGAGAACTATTCTTAACTAGCAGTTCGATCGAACCATGGATGAATTCCATCGAACCAAACCAGAACCGCATGCCACTTATATCTTTCAAGCCAACAAGCAGTTGTAGAGGATCAAGAGGGAACTCCTTGAAGAGATCAAGGCTAAGAACACTCCATCCACTCAGGTATACTCCGATTTTTCTGACAACTCTTCTATTTTTGTTCCCATGAAGGAATCTCAGGTTAAAGGAGAGCCAAAATCAACCAAGCGCAACAAGAAGAACAAGAAGAAGAGCTTTGGTTCACAAGTTAAAATCCTACCCCATGTAGTGTATTTCAAAGATCTGCTAGAAGGGAAGAAGACAATCGAAGTGGTAAAAATCCTACCCCATGAGGTGTATTTCAGAGATCTGCTAGAAGGGAGGAGCGAGCTTCAAAATCCATGAGGAAGCTAACCAAGCGTACTGATACAAGAATATTTGCCATCTCTTGCGAGCTCAATGGGTGGATCATGAAAAACTTTCTTTGTGATTCTGGTTCGCGTTCGAATATCATGTACAGTCAAGTGGTAGAGAGGCTAGGAGTGAGATGATGTGATCCTAGATGGTTCACAAACTGAATTTGGAAGCATGAAGGCTCAAGACATTTCCAAGACGTTGGAAATG
>OVAO01000748.1:0-12956 GCA_900406285.1 Biscutella auriculata | reverse complement strand
TGCATGCACTCGTCATCAAAATGAAATTCAGTCTCCTTATAGAGCAATCTCGTGAGGGGTCTAGCAATCCTTGAAAATTCCTTAATAAATCTCCTATAGAAACCTGCGTGCCCCAAGAAGCTCCTGATACCCTTAACTGAATCTGACGGTCCTAGATTTACCATTACATCGATCTTAGCTTTGTCAACTTCGATTCCCTGCTCTGATATTTTGTGTCCTAGAACAATCCCATCATTAACCATGAAGTGGCACTTTTCCCATTTCAGGACCAAATTGGTTTCCTCGCGGCGTTCGAGTACCTTGAAAAGATTAGACAAACAAGCAGAGAAAGACGAACCATGCACCGAGAAATCATCCATGAAAACTTCTTCTACGTCCTCTATTAAGTCTGAAAAGATAGACATCATGCATCTTTGGAAAGTTGTTGGTGCATTACATAACCCAAATGGCATCCTTCGATATGCAAATGTACCATAAGGGCACGTGAAGGTCGTTTTTCCTTGATCGTCCGGATGGATGGGAATTTGGAAAAATCGAGAATATCCATCTAGGAAACAATAATACGGGTGGTTTGACAATCTTTCTAATATTTGGTCTATGCACATTCTATGACCAGTTATTGTTCTGGTGGGGATCAGCTCGTTGTTATCATTTTTAATAACGGTGATCCCAGCTTTCTTGGAACAACATGTACTGGAGAGATGCAGTTGTTGTCCGAGATTGGGTAAATAATTCCAGCATCCAAGAGTTTTTAGATTTCCTTTTTAACTATGTCTTTTAAGATAGGATTTAACCTTCTTTAATGCTCAATTGAGGACATGGACTCATTCTCTAAATGTATCTTATGCATGCACAGTGAAGGGGATATTCCCTTGATATCATCCAGAGAATAGCCAATAACCTTCCTAAAATGTCTTAGTTCTCTAACCAGGCAGTCAATTTCATTATCGCTTAGCGCATCATTAACAATCATTGGATATGTAGAGTTTGTCCCTAAAAAACGTACCTGAGCCCCTTCGTGAGGGTCTTGAGCTTGAGTTTGGGTTCTTTCAGTTCGCTCCAATCACTCTCGACCTTTGGCTTCTCCAAATTTGGATTGTCCCCAAGTTGCAGATCAAGCGAGGTAATCTCCTCGAAATTGGCGTTCTCCAAAAGAGTTATGTGGGAGTCCAGTATTTTCTGGATGTTCCCAATCTCGATTCCGAATAATTCATCTTGACTTACCTCCTTGGTGAGAGCTTTTTGCAAGATACATCCTCTTGAGAAAAATCCTATATGTATTCTTCAACTAGATCATCTACTGTGTCTATCCCTAAGATCTCAGCAGACATGGAGGGTTTCTTCAACATCTCTCTCATATCAAATTCTTTTACCTCGTTGTTCCCCAGGTGGAGATCGATTTTCCCTCCTTGACGTTTATAATTGCTCCTGCTGTAGCTAAAAATGGTCGTCCCGGAGTAAGGGGGTCTTTTGGTTCTTCCTCCACTTCTGTGCTTCCTANGAATACCAACCGGGATCTTTACTGATCTATCTGCCAGCACAATTTGAATCATGCATGGTTTAAAAACACTAAATCTCAATTTCCTTGCAGTGGAGTAAGGCATAACACTAACACTAGCCCCTAAATCGCATAGACATCTATCAAATTTAAATCCTCCCAATGAGCAAGGGATAGTAAAACTCCATGGGTCTTCCTTTTTAGATGAGTTTTTGGATATCTGAATGATTGTGCTGCATTCTTTTGTGAGGATTACAGTTCCTTCCATGTCCTTTAGCTTCTTTTGGACTGCATCCTTGAGAAACTTTATGTAGTGTGGGACAAGCATAAACGCATCTATCAGCGGCATAGCTATCTAGACCTCCTTCATTTGTTCTTCAAACTTGGCTCTGTACTTTTCCATTATGTTTCCTTTCTTTCTTCCTGGAAAAGGTAGCTTGGGTTTATAGTTTGAGGTCTTGATTAAAGGCTCTGCCTCACCACTGGTTTCATCGTTGGCCTTGTTGTCGGTTAGGTCTTTGTCATTTTGTGCATATTCCTCATTTTGTGAGTGACCACCAAGTACGGCCGTGGGAGCTATTTCTCGCACCTCCTTTCCCTCCTTTCCTCTTTTGCCCTTTTACTTTATAAAGGTAACGACTATCTCTTTCACTTTTCCCTGTGGCTAATGATTGGGTGATTGATTGTAGACGTACGGCGTGGTCAGAGATGGGTGAGCAAGAGAAGGACCACACGCGCAACCAGCTAGACAAAAAGCAAAAATTAGGCGCTTTTAATGTAAGAGTTCTTCTTCAACCTTGCACAAAATGACAAAAGCAAACCAGCAGTCAATCATTGGCAGCCATTGCTACACAATTTCAAATCTAATCAAGATAAGCTTAAAATAATTGATTTCTTCACTCCAATAGACAAAAACTCTCTTGGCAAAACTCCCCGACCAAGAAAGCTTAAGTATTTTCAAAAAGATAAACACTTTAAGCACATGAAACCTTAATATGTTTTGATAAAGTTACGATCTTGAAACCCAATTAACAAAAACCGAACAAAACAAAGAAATCCGGAATCTTTTTGATAAGTTCGAATCAAACAACTCCAAAACAACCTCAACAAAGCCATATCCAAACTAAACAAATCCTAACCAAGCAGAAAAGCACAAACTTTTTGGAGTTTTCTTTTAGATCTACTACAAAAATGGCTTGAAAATGAAGAAAGTCGAAAACTTCGGAAGGGAGAAAGAACACTCCTCGAGATTAGGTTTCAGAGACTCCAAGCTGGCTCCGGATACCACTTCATACACGAACACTTAATGAAGTTATCCCCTTGGAGTAGAACTATCTTGAGGTCGGCGTCCCGAGGGGCACGAGTTCAAATCTCCGAAACCCTAAGCAAGATGAACACGAAACTTGTTAGATCNAAGGGATGAAAATATGAAGAACAATCGAGAGAGAAAGGTAAGGAATGATGAAATGGTCGAAGAGCTAAAATGAGTTGTCCAGTACGACTGTGTACGGCTACGTCGGCCGTACATAGAGAATGTCGTCTGAGTTTCACGACCAGATCGTTCTAGGACGAGATGAAACTTGTTGTATGGTCTTGTGAGAGGAAATGATGAAGATCAGTAGAGGTGGAACCGAATGTTCAAGAATTTTGGTCGGAGAAGTGGTTTTTGGGATGCGTCGTATTATCGGGTACGACCTCACCGGACCGTACGAGAAAACCTTCTTCGAGTTTCACGAGCAGATGAACTCCAATCTTGACGAAACTTAGTGGAGGTGAATCTTAGGGAATATGGTGAGGTTCGATCGGAGCAAAACCGGTGGAGGACAGATGGAGGACTAGCGGAGGACCGACGGAGGACCAGCGGAGGATGGCGAGCGACAGTGAGGTTGCTATGATTGCGCGGTGAACGATAGAACTAGTACGAAGAATTCATTGAAGCGAAATGAAAGAGGGAATGAAAAGGACCACCAAGGCAATGAAGGAGTCTTGGATACACCTTAAGAGATCTAAGATATGACACACTTAGATCACTTGAGATATGACATACTCAAGAAAAGGAGCTAACAAGAAAACACTCTTAGTTTTTGATTCAAAATGCTAGCTAAGGCAAATGTTTTGACATAAGAGAGTTTAAATACGCAAGGAAGGAAAGGAAAAATGACAAGGACATGTCTTGAGACCTAACTGTCATATTCTTGGCTAAGTGTTCGGATGACTCTCTTGGCATGCCTTGGAGAATGTGAGCTGGTTCATGTGCAATGGGCCTCGTTAAAAACCTTGGTGGGAAAACCCATTTGGGACAAAACCCACCTAAGGGAAAAGAGTACACGAACCCTCTCAAGTTCCGAACTAGTCTCTTGAAGACACAAGGAGATAGATGCTTGGATTCGGTCTTCTCCAAGTCTTCCCATGCCTGCATCATGGCTCCAGCTAGCCTCCTCGCTTGGGCTCTCGTGATGGGTCCTGTTGGGGCTTGAAGTGAAGTCTCTTCTTCTTTCATCTTTAGTTCTTGGCTACTCACGCGTGTATCATACTAGATGAATTCTCCATAGTCCTAATACGCGATTAGCTCCCGAATTGGTTTGAAAATCCCCACCTATACTACATTTGATTGATTTAGAGAGATAAAAACCTCTTTATCAATTTGGCGTCGTTGCCGATTCGGGATCTTGATTTGCTATAAGGATTTTGAGTTCGTTTAGGACTAAGTCTTTTTCTTTCATTTTTACTAATATCTCTAGTTTCTTTGTCTTTGTCTTTTCAGGTGTAAACGGAACAACCAAGAGCTAGAGGGAAACATAGCAACAAATTCATCTTCGGGATGGTGCCCGGGAACAACGAAGTGAGCGTGGGCCATATTCCACACCCATCTGCCCAAAATATTGGAGCCTTTGATGAACCTAAGATCTATGATCATCAGGCTGGCATGATAGCACCGCCCAACAATAGGGAAAACGTTGAGATAAAGCCCAACCTTATCTAGATGGTTGAGGATTGTAAGTTTCACGGGTCACCTGCGGAGGACCCGGTCGATCACTTGGATCAATTTGATATGCTTTGCAACACACTGCAGACAAAAGGAGTTAGTGAGGATGATTTAAAACTCAGATTGTTTCCGTTCTCACTTGGAGACAAAGCCCACATTTGGGAGAGGAGCATTCCCCGTGATTCCATCCCCACTTGGGACGCTTGCAAGAAAGTATTTCTATCAAAGTTCTTCTCTATAGCGCCGACTGCTCGTTTCACGTTGGAAATTTCATGTTTTGCTTAGAAATAAACGGAATCATTCAGTTAAGCTTGGAAACGCTTCGAGGGATACACTTTTCATTGCCCACACCATGGATTCTCTACAGAGAGCCTCCTTAGCACTTTGTATCGAGGACTCTAACCGAAGTACCGCTTAATGTTGGATGCATCGAGCAATGGGATTTTTTTCAAGCTGACTGCCAATGTCGAGACGAACCTCATTGCAAACCTCGCCCACAACGACAATAGTTATGGCAAGAAAGATGATAAAACTGCTAGGGATGATGGTATGGGAAGGGTTGACCTGTACAAGACCAAACTCAAGTCTTTTCATGAGAAGATTGATAAGTTAATCACTTCCAAGTATAATAAACTGCATTCTATGAGTAATTTTGAAGTTGGTATTCAAAAGAAATTGCATATACGGGATGTTTAGTATGCAAACCACCAGGGATCCTACAATACCTTGGTTAGTTAGGAAAGTAGTAACCAGAGAGCTACTCAATCTTCAAGCATGGATGTTGATCAAACCAATAAGATGTTGAGACAACTTCTAGAGGGTACAAACAAGAATACAAATGACTTCATTGTGTTCCAGAAAGAGGGGCACGACAAGATTGACAATGTCTACACCGTTCTCAATACCAAGTTTGAGTGCCTTGACTCCTACTTCCAAATTGTGGACAATAAAGTGACTCAATTGGGTTCCAACTTAAAGGATGTGATCAACCAAGTGGCTCAACTTGCCTCACCTTTAAATTTTGTGAACCTACAGGTAGCTCACATCACATCCGTTTTTAAGAAACCAATGGGTAATTCAATAAAAAACAAGGACTGCTTCCAAACAGAGCATGTTGATGCTATCACCACACGAGTTCACATCGAGGACAATGAGAACCTAGGCGAGGGGTGGGCATTCATATTGTTAAGGAACACGAAAAGGACCCAATTATGGAGAAGGATGCTAATCCTAAAGCTCCAATGTGGTTGTTTGATCCACCTTCCTATGAACCAAAACTCTCATTTCCCAGTCGCCAAAGAGATGCACTCGTGGCAAAGCTTTGAACTCGGGTTGATGAGAAGATAAAGAGGGTTAGAAAGGAAATGCCTCAGATTGAAGGCTTCATGCAACACCCTAACGCCAACCAAATCTTAAAAGACTGAATCATGAGCAAGTTGGAAATCCTAGAGGAATTTGGAAAACGCTCAGAAGAACGCAATGTTGTCACTCAGAGTAACAAAGATCTTGAAAAACTTGAAGACCTAGGAGTTTCACTCTCCCTTGTACCTTGGAATCAACTCATTTTAATAATTGTTTATGTGATTAGGTGAAAGTGTCAGCATCATCCCACTTAAGATTGCTAAGAAACTCAGTTTTGTTTCCTTTGAACCTTGCAAGATTTCTCTAGGACTAGCTGATGGATCGGTGTGGAAGCCGATATGTATACTGAAAGATCTTACAATGCATATAGGGAAAGACAAGATTCCTACCAACTTTTTGGTGTTAGAGGTGAAAGGGGAGCCGAAACACCTGATCATCTTGGGAAGACCATTCCTGGCTGCCGTAGGGGTGATGGTCAATATCAAGAAAGGAATTGTTAGCCTACATCTAGGGAAGGATCATGTTCGAGAGTATTGTACCACGAAGATGGAAAAGAAGGTTGCCTTAATCGGTCAAGCCTTGTCTGCAGAATGTATAGATGATCCACCCAATGAGCAATTGGAGGAGCCAGTTGAGGATGAACCTGTTATTACCAAGGTTGAGAAAAAGACTAGCACTCGTAAGACTAGTCTTGAAGAAGAGTGGATCGACTCAAGGGAGAAATGTTGAAAGCGATTGGATCTTGAAGCCTATAATGCTTTCTAACCTCAAGATCATTAAGGAGCTTCAAGCCAAGTTCAACATGTCTGAGAAAGGCTATAAACCGTCTTGACCCTGAGCAGGAAAGAAAGTCAAGCTAAGGGACTTAAAACAAGCTCACTTGGAAGGAAGTCGCATGGTATCCTTGTACACATCCTTTAAATTTAGTTTGTTTCTTTTTTTATGTTTGATTATGGTACTTTGATGCTTGGGATTGCTTGAGTGCTTCAGTTTTGCAGGACTGGGTGATTTAAGGACTTATTCGGTTTAAGTGTCCAATTTTTCTAAGTGTTAAATGTTTAGGATGGAAGAAGCAATGTGGAAGGGAATATTTTTTGCCAAGGCACTTAACATCAGTCACCTATATCGACCTGCCTTGTCCGATGTTGAGCAAAAATTAGGTTTATGCATGTGGATCAGCCAAGAGCATCTGTGTGCTCTAACCGTTCCAATCCGAGTTTCGTCGATATCGGTCAGCAATATCGGTTAAGGCTGACCGATATATATTTCAAATTGGGTTTCCCTCAACTTTTCACTTGGTTTGCTTACCATTTAAGAGATTTCACATTCCCATATTCCTCTTCTTCCCTCTCCATTGAATTTTCTCACCATTTTCTCTCTATTTCCAAATAAAACTCAATGCTTGCTTTTATCCAACTTACTTAATCAATTTTCTTGATTCATGTGGCTAAGTTTTGAGTTTTTCATTGCTTACTGGCTTTTATCTCAATTTATCCCTTCGAGACATCAAATGTATGAATTTAAAAACTCTGTATTTGTGGGTACTATTCGCAAGCATTTAGGTTGTGATTAGTATTCCGTGTGCCTAATGAACCTTTGGAATGTTGATGATTGTTGTTTCTCTTGATTGTTTGGCCCTAATTTCACCAATGTTGAAAATTTTCAAATCCTGGGTTCCTAGTCTTTCTTGAGAAATTTGTGGAGAAATTGTTCGATGGATAATGCTAGTATTGTTGGTGTTATTTTGATGTCAGTGGCATGGACTACTTTGATTTGAGTTTTGAACCTCATTTGATTATTGAATCTTGTAGAGTCTACCTAAGGTGGAAAATTGTTGAGAAATGAGTTTTGTAGGAGATTTGAACTATATTTTGACGACTGGAAATCAGTGATTATTGTTCTTGATATGTCTCTTTGATCATGCCATTCTTTTATCGATTTTGGCATTAGGCTTTTGCTATTCGAGTTTAACAAATTCTTGAGCTTTGAATATTTCTTTTGTAGTTATCATCATTTCAAGCTCAAGAATATCCGCCAAAGATAAAGGAGAGTTTGATTACTCGGTCTGCTACTATTGGGTACCCCTCCCACCTTTCTACATTTGCATTTTAATTTTCTTTTATTTCTCTTATTTTCAGTTTCCCCCTCCGGGCCTAGATACACACAAACTGTGATTTAAGTTTGGGGGAGGAACCACCTTTCTTGCTAATGATGGTTGTTTGTATTGTTTTATTTGATGGAGTCTCATACTGCATTCTAAAAATTTAATAAAAACTCGGGTTTATCATATAGTTTGCAATCATTCTAGTATAGAGTTGAGATTCGTATAGGTTGCATTGCACTTTTTTCGAAAGAGAACCGAACCACCTAGAATTCCCGATCATAGATTTTAGCTTAGTAGTCTTGAAGTTTATAGCTTTAGACCTTGATGCCTAAAAAGCCATGTTATTCATATTTGAAACTTGCTAGACTATTGTTGTTTTCACCTTATTGGAGTTTAAGTTGGACTTTTAATTAGCATGATCAAACTATTTCACTTGTGTTTCATAGCTTCTATTATTTCAAGTACGAGTTTGGGCATTGTAAACCGAAACACTATTAGCCGGACTTGGTCATCCTCATTTTAAGGATGATTCCTTCTCACCCAAAGCTCGCCCAACCTAAACACATGTGAGTTCTCATTGTATATTATTACGTGATTGATGATTTTGTAAAACCTTGCAAGTATAGAGAGCGACAATTGAGATCATCTATCCGGGTAGCCTAGGTAGAATAGGTAATGGAATGAAATTGAAAATGCTTGGGTATCTCTAGGACTTGATTCATTCGGGTTATGGGTAGCCTAATTTTGATTTAGCCTAGTAAGGTAGATTGCTTGGATATAGAAAAGGAATGAAAAAGAAGTAAAAGAAGGGAAGATTGGAAAGGTTAGGAAAGAGAATATGAAAGAAACCGCCAAGGGTATGAAAAAGAAACCTTAAGGGATTGATGCTCCTAAGAAAGAAGGCTAGTATAAAGAAAAATAATAATGCAAAGAAAAAAAAAGATAGAAAAGATAGCCTTGGAGTAAAGAAAAGAATGAAAAGAAAGAGAAAAGAGTATAGTTCATAAGTGAAGATAGAAAAGATCCCGTAAGGTAGAAAAAGAATTGGTGAAGAGCTTAGAAGAATGATAGGATTACGTAGATTAGGTGCATTTTTGGGATAGATGTATGCTTGATATCGTATGCCCCATTGCTCTTTGTCTTTCTTAATTTTACCATAATCCCTTCACTCCGCGAGAGAAGCCATATTACAATCAAATTCATTGTCGAGTGGAACGTTCTCTTTAGCATGGAGTTCCCTTTCTACCGAACCAATTGAAACCCTGTGATTGCATTTGATCATGTTTCGCCATTGATAATTGAATGTAGAAAAACAGCATAGGATAGTTAAGTGGATCGACATGCTTAGTAATAATGGTAGATTGCAATATTTTTTAAATGAGAAGAAAAGTAGTTATGCTAAGTTGGAAAGGCTCTCATCATGGGATTTTGGCTGTTAGGTTCTTGTTTTTTAAACCTCGATCACATACATAGAATTTGTTTTGCTTGAGGGCTAAGAAAGGATAAGTTTGGGGGAGTTGATATGTGTGGGTTTTTATCGTGTTTAGATCCTCTTTTATGCTCATTCTTGTAAAGTGTATGTTGCATATAGAGTCTTTTAGGCTTTCATTTGTGCAAATTTTGCATTTCATGTGATACAGAGAACTTAGGCAAGAAAGGGATCATCTTGGAGCATAAAGGAAGGAATTAGACCTCATTGGGCAAGAGCATCGACCAAGACTGCTCAATGTGCCACAGAAGGATCAGATGTGCTAGAAATTCGGCTAAGGAACCAATATCGGTCACGAGCATCGACCAACCCTGACCGATATCAGGAATCAAGTAGAGAGGTATCTGCATCGGTATATCAGGAAGGAAATAAATAATTAGAAACTTATGCTCCTAATAAAGAAGGCTAGTAAAGGAAAAAAAAGAATGCAAAGAAAAAAAAAGATAGAAAAGATAGTCTTGGAGTATAGAAAAGAATGAAACGAAAGAGAAAAGAGTCTAGTTCATAAGTGAAGAAAGTAAAGATCCCTTAAGGTAGAAAAAGAATTGATGTAAAGCTTAGAAGAGCGATAAAATTGGGTGGATTATATGCATTTGTTGGAGATAGATGGATGCTCGATATTGTAGGCCCGTTGCTCTTTTTCTTTCTCAATTGTACTATAATCCATTAAATTTGCGAGAGAAGCCATATTACAATCAACTTCATTGTCGAGTGGAACTTTCTCTTTAGCATGGAGTCCCCTTTCTACCGAACCAATTGAAACCTTGTGATTGCATATGACCATGTTTCACCATTGATAATTGAATATAGAAAAGCAACATAGGAAGTTACGTGGATCGCCATGCTTAGCAATAATGGTGGATTGCAATATCTCTTAAATGAGAAGAAAAGCAGTTATGCTAAATTAGAAACACTCAAATTGTGGGATTTTGGCTGTTAGGTTCTTATTTTTCAAACCTCGATCTCGTACATAGAATTTGTTTTGCTTGAGGGCAAGCAAATGATAAGTTTGGGGGAGTTGATATATGTGGGTTTTTATTGTGTTTAGATCATCTTTTATACTCATTCTTGTATTGTTTATGTTGCATATAGAGTCTTTTAGGGTTGGATTTGTGCATATTTTGTATTTCAGGTGATATAGAGAACTTAAGCAAGAAATGGATTATTTTGGAGCATAAGGGAAGGAATTAGATGGGTAAGAGCATCTACCAAGACTGCTCTCAACGTGCCAAAGAAGAATCAGATGTGCTCGAAATTTGTTTAAGGCACCAATATCGGTCAGGAGCATCGACCAACCCTGGCCAATATCAGGCATCGAGTAGAGAGGTATATGCATCGGTCACCAGCATCGACCAGTTGTGAACGATGCAGATCATGCCAGCAAGGATTGGTGACCAGCATCGACCATGGCTGACCGATCTTGGGCATTCCAGAAAGTCAACCAGTCTGAAGTAGAGTTGTCCAGCTCGATTTAGCCCATTTTAGAACCACTATATAACGTTTTTAGACCTAGTTTTCTCTAAGCCCTTTCCCACTTTTAGAATTTGTTTCTACTTTTGTTCGAGACTTGAAGATTACTCTAGTTCTTTTATTTCAATGGCAATTTGAAGTTTCTTTTCATCTATTCTTCATTTTTTTCTTGTTAAGCTTTTGATCTTGATCTTTGCATCAAACTAGGGCATAGATCCATCATGGGATCTTGTGTTCTAAATATGATATGTGAGTAGTCATTTTAAGCTAATGGATTAGGGTAGATTATGGCTTTTGATTGATTGTTTGTGATGTTTAGAGCTTGATTTATCGATATCTTCACTTGTTTGATGTGCTTAATGCTAGAATACGATTGATCACCTTGTTCTAGATCTTAGGAAAATTATCGCCCTAGAGGTGTTTGATGAAATTCCAGAATGAGTTAAACTTGTGTTAATTGAGACATTTCCAAGAGATTGTGTCGGGATTGCTTAGTAGTTGCATAGACTATACCTTTAATGCTTCTTGGTTATGTATTTGGCCAAAAGATTGTGTGAATGCATGATTAGGATAGGGGTTTCTACCACGAGAGTGGATTAGCATAAAATAGATAGTTCTTAGACTAAGGATAAGCATTGTGTGATGAAATTGAATATCACGAACATGAAATTAACTGCCCGATTCGATTGCCTTGGTCAATATGCTTAGTTTTGTCATCGTTTTAAATCTTATTCGATTTCATTCACTTTTGCTTTGACTTTTGTTTACCTTGTGTTTTTTCTAAGTTTAATAGGATTGATAGTAACAGGAAAATTCCTAATTGGCTGAGACTAGATGAATTCTCCATAGTCCTAGTACACGATTCACTCCCGAACTGGTTCGACAATCCCCACTTATACTACATTCAATTGATTTAGAGAGATGAAAACCTCTTTATCATGTAACCATTATGATTAACGCCTCTATCAAATTGACATGGCCTTCCCAATATATGGCCAGCCTCCATGGATAACACATCACAAACCACCTCGTCTTCACACTTCCCAATATTGATGGGAACCTTCAATTGAGTAGTCACCTTCATCTATCCTTGATCGTTGAGCCATTGAAGCTTATAAGGCTTATGATGCTTCCTAGTCTCAAGATCAACTTCTTCACCATGGTAGCACTTGCTACATTAGTACAACTCCCTCAATCTGTAATAATGCTACACACCTTCTTGTTCACTAAGCAACGAGTGTGAAACAAGTTCTCCCTTTGAGCATTAACATCTTCCTTAGGCAACACTTGCAACGAGTGTGAAACAAGTCCTCCCTTTGAGCATTTACGTCTAGTGACCAACAACTCTCGACGAGTTGCTTCCTCTTCATACTCCTCCGTGGAGTCTTCTTCAACCTCTTGGACAACCACTTCATCCTCAGAAATGTACTCTCCATCATCAAGATAAACCATAACCCGCTAGTTGCTGCACTCATTAGCATAATGGCATCTCCCTTGACACTTGAAGCACTTAACATCTCTTGAACGTGTGGGATTGGCTATAGTTTTCCCCTTATCCTTGCCAAAGGTGGCTGCTCCTTAGGCTCTTCTCTAGGTGAGGGAATGAATGGTTTCTTGAGTGGTTCCCATGGCTTGGGATAACTCGACCTAGCATACTTAGCATAAGGTGGCTTGTAAGCGGCTTTACCTCTCATCTTGAGTTGTTGCTTAATCATGACGGCCTTATGCAACATCTCCTCTAACTCCACATAATGTTTAAGCCCCAAGTGATCTTGTAGCTCATTGTTCAAACCTCCAAGGAACTGCGCCATAGTAGCATTTAGCCTCATTAACATCTTCAAACCGTGTTAACGCGTGTATCATCTTTGTAGATGTTAATGAGGCTAATGAAGAGGTTAATGATGCTACTATGGAAGATGATAGCTTCATTAACATCTTCAAAGATGATACACGCGTTGAGAAGACAAGATGATATACTCGGTTTTTATCATCATTTTAACCCTGTCTTTTCCTCGGTTTTATTTGTTTTCGGTCATTTTAGAGTCTT
>OVAO01000747.1:0-18567 GCA_900406285.1 Biscutella auriculata | reverse complement strand
TAAACCCTAAACCCTAAACCCTAAACCCTAAACCCTAAACCCTAAACCCTAAACCGGGAAAAAATAACGGATCAAAATAACGGAACGGGAAAGAAATAAAAATAACGGAACGGAAAATAAATAACGGTAACGGAACGGAAAGTAAATAACGGTAACGGAACGGGAAATTAATAACGGTAACGGAACGGAAAATTAATAACGGAACGGGAAAAAAATAACGGTACGGGAAATAAATAACGGTAACGGAACGGGAAATAAATAACGGTAACGGAACGGAAAATAAATAACGGTAACGGAACGGGAAATTTATAACGGAACGGGAAATTAATAACGGTACGGGAAAAAAATAACGGAACGGAAAATAAATAACGGTACGGGAAATAAATAACGGTAACGGATCGAAAAATTATAGAAAAAGTAAAGAAAACGAAACAAAAACGGATTATAAAACGGAACGTAAACGGAATGAAAACGGACCTATATGAGTTATAACGACCTGTATATTTTATATTGTATGGAACTTGATTTCCAACCTACAAGACATAAAATGAAAAGAAAAGATTTAAAACAACAAAATGAAATATAACCGATAGATTAGCAAAGAGAAGTCATGGAACCTGACTTCATTTTTTATACTGTCAAAGATTTCAATTAAACTATCTATTTAGAAGACTTTGAATTGAAAATCCCTAGATTACGTTTGTTTCTTGTTATTTAAATTTCGTTTGTAAAGTTTCTTTTGTTGTAGTAATCCACTAATTTGATTGGCCCATATTTTTGGACCAGGCCTGAAAATATTATTATTTGTTCTATGTTTTCGTTTTTTTATTAATTTTATTGGGCCATACTTTTGGATCAGGCCCTGGAAATATTAAGATTTGTTCTATGTTTTCGTTTTTTGACTAATTTTACTGGGCATTTTTTTGGATCAGGCCTGGAAATATTAAGATTTGTTCTATGTTTTCATTTTTTTTCAAGATTGTAAAATGTTTTTACGGATTCAAATTCATGGAACAAATGTCTCCAAAAAAATCTGACAAAACAATGCTAGATTAGTGTATGTCTGTGATTTTTAAGGTAAAACCAAAACAAAAGAAAATAGGAAACAAATCAAATCAGAAAACGAAAAAGTAACACACTAACGGAAGAATCTTGATTTTGAAATCCCATTTAAAAGTTCTTAGACAGAGAAACAAACAGAGAAACGCTAACCCTAACATGGAAGGATATCTCAAAGGAGAACCGAGAAACCAAATCGATTCAGGAGGATGAACACACAAAATTAATCTAAACCCTAATCGATTGAAGAAGACGACCACACACGAATAATCTAAACCCTAACCAATCGATACAATTATTACCACGATTATAAAATAAAAAAATATAAGCGAAGAAGTACCTCGACAAGAGAAACACGACCGATAAAGACGACGGAGAAAGACTAGAGAAGAGCCAGAAACCCTATTTCTCGTCATCCAAGAAGTAACTCGGAGACGGCGAGCCAGAAATCCAAAGAGAAAGAAAAAGAAATATTAGACGAACCGAAAAACCTCACGCAGAATCGAACAGAAACATATTTAAAAAAATGAAAACCTAAAACTAAATCGATCGAGGATGCGCTAATATTTTGTTATGAATATTACTTCATTCAGAAGGTATTTTAAATTCTTTTGCATTTCTAATATTGGGCCAAAAGGCCCAGAACTAAACATTGGTAGTTAATGGGTTACAATTTTATATATTAAAAATTGGGTTTTGTGTGTCTACAACGGACCACTATAAAAACACTAATTACTATACATCAATACAGTCTCTCTCTTGTATGTTTTGTTATTTGGGATATTTGACTTCATTTTAGTTTTTTTAATCGTATTTATTTTTTTAATTTAATTCATTAATAAAAAGGTCTTATACAACAAGGGGATAATAAATTAGAGGATAAGAAACAGGGGAAGTGTAAAAGCAGAGGGAGATGAAACTGCGACAATGGCATAGGGACTTGAGGGGAGTCACGATTGAAACCGAAGGTACCAAGAAGCCAATAGCGAAGAGGTGGGGTCAGGGGAGGGACGGGCCTTGACTAGCGGATCCAGGCGCGACCTAACAATGATCTTGAGTGAAAGAAAGAATACATTCGGGAGGTTTGAGAGTTCCCATGTGAAGGCGAGAATTCTGCTCTTTCCATAGTTCATAAATCGTTGCTTGAGCTGCGAGCTTAAGGATCAGAGTCGAGTTGGCATCTTGACAAGGTCGGTGTAACCAGCGAAGAGAGTCCTCGAAAGCCAACGAGGCAACAACACCCGCCCTCGATGCATAGTAGTGCCAAACGAAAAAGTTATATGGGTAGTTGAAAAACAAATGCTCCCGAGTTTCTTGATAAGAACCGCATAGAAGTTTTTCTAATCTTACTGTAGCCTAAGCTTATAGGAAATGACAACAAGACCAAGGTGACATAGACGTTGAGCTACCTATTGCTCGGAATAGATTTTTTGTCTTCCTTGATAATCATTCATACAATTTTTTTTCTTTTTTTTTGGTAATTATCATTCATAGACTTGCTTCCATTAAGAAGTAGTTTCAATGTTGAATCTTGTACTGGTTCATATTATCATGTTTAGTGATGTCTAAAAGGGCCTGAACCCGCTGGCTAAACGGGCTTCGTTTAAAATTTCAGGGCCTTGGCCCTTATAATTTCAACAAAATATAAATGGGCTCAAGATAAATTTGTCCATCAAACCCGTTTAATAAACGGGCATGCCCTTTTACTAAAAGGGTATCCTCTTAAATATTCTTTTTAAAAACAAATTATCGCTTTCCTCATTCTTTTTTTTCTTCAAATCGCTTTCCTCATTCATTTAGGGTTTTTCATTTATTTGTTTTTAAGTCTGAGATTTCGACACAAATTTAGGAAATATTATATTTATCGGGATTTTAAAATATTCAAAATTATAAACATAAATATCATAATAAATTTTAAAAATATAATACACAATTTTCGAAAAAATACTTAGATTCTATCGATCCTAGCTAAAATATATCACAACTAACTAATATAAAAATCTAAATATTCTACAAGATATCTCAACTAATTAACATAATTATCCGAATATAATTATTCACTTGTAGACTAATATTTAAATAAATTTCAGATTTTATATTTTATAATTTTATTTTTTCAAATATTACATACAATAATTAGTTAATCTATGAAATAAACTATTGTGCTATAATCATATATAAAACATAGAAATGAATAATGGTTTAAAACATATTTAAAATTAATCAAAATAATAATCTAACGTAAATAAAATTATATTCGATTAAGTTTTTAGGTGAATATGTATATAAATAATTATGAATTATATATGATTAAATAAATAATTTGTAGAGCGGTGTGTTCGTTATGATGGGCCTCTATTGGATTATACAAGCTAAATCTGTTTCCGTTAAATTTGTCTGGCCCATTGATTAGCCCATAAACTAAATCATATTGAAACACTGAAACCCTAATGTCGTTCTCCTGTGATCGAGTTCCATGTATATTCGCTCGCTAACACAGGTTTAGGGTTTTAGTTTCTCTTCCCTCCCCCCCCCACCCCGCAATGGCTTTGTATCTGCTTTACGAATCTTCTTCTGGTTATGGTCTCTTCGAGGCGCACGGACTTGATGAGATCGGACAAAACACTGAGGCAGTCCGGAGCTCCGTCTCTGACCTCAGTCGCTTTGGCCGTGTTGTCCAGCTCACAGCGTTTCATCCCTTCGAATCTGCTCTCGATGCTCTCAACCAAATCAATGCCGTCTCTGAAGGTATCTTGTTTTCACTGCCTTGTACATTCTTGTGTTCTGGTGTTTCTGTAAACTTGATATTTCTTTTCCTTATGTTTACCACGACTATCTTATCATACAGTACCTGTTCTTCGATTCATAGAAATATTATTTGACTTATTGAATTAGTTTCCCTTTTTTTCTTTTTCCAGCTGACGAGTTGTTACAATTTTACATAGAATACACGTTCAGTTATGGTTTATAATCATCTCAAGGTTTCTTATTGTATCATTGATAGGGGTTATGACTGACGAGCTTAGAAGTTTCTTGGAGTTGAATCTTCCTAAAGTCAAGCAAGGGAAAACATCCAAGTTTAGCTTAGGAATGGCCGAGCCTAAACTGGGTTCTCATGTATGTGAAGCCACTAAAATTCCATGCCAGAGCAATGAGTTTGTACTTGAGCTTCTCCGAGGTGTACGCCAGCATTTTGATAGGTTCATTAAGGACCTAAAGGTATTTGACCGTTTCCTCTGGTATTTTTACTTAATTCATATGCTTTTTGTTCTCATGCTCGATATTTTTACTGAAGCCTGGTGATCTGGAAAAATCTCAACTAGGATTAGCTCACAGCTACAGCAGAGCAAAGGTCAAATTCAATGTTAACCGAGTGGATAACATGGTTATTCAAGCTATTTTCCTGCTTGACACACTTGATAAGGATATTAATTCTTTTGCTATGAGAGTCAGGTTTGTCTTGTAACTTTCCGTTCGCATTGTGTGTTGCCATTTAGCTTGAGAAAAATTTGTTGACAGACTGTGTTTAATGTTCTTATAGGGAATGGTATTCATGGCACTTCCCCGAACTAGTGAAAATAGTTAATGACAACTATCTTTACGCTCGCGTTTCAAAGATGATTGATGACAAGTCGAAGTTGACTGAAGAGCACATCCCGATGCTTACTGATGTCTTAGGGGATGAAGATAAAGCAAAGGAGGTCGTCGAAGCTGGAAAAGCATCCATGGGTACTCCTTACCTGTGTTTATTGGTTGTTACGGATTAATTGGTGTAAAATCTCTCCTGTTCTTAGACTTTTATGTTCTTCCCTCTTCACAGGCCAGGATTTATCACCGGTTGACTTGATTAACGTACAGACCTTTGCTCAGAGAGTTATGGACCTTGCTGACTACAGAAAGAAACTCTATGATTATCTTGTTGCTAAGATGAGCGACATTGCTCCTAATTTGGCAGCTTTGATTGGAGAAATGGTTGGTGCCCGCTTGATTTCACATGCTGGAAGTCTAACTAATCTTGCTAAATGCCCATCTTCCACCCTCCAGATTCTTGGAGCTGAGAAGGCGCTTTTCAGGTGATATATTGTGTCCAACTTTTTATTGTTATTCACAAGTTTCTTTTAGTGCTGCATGTGACATACGCATTGGGGTATTTCAGAGCGCTTAAAACACGGGGAAATACACCCAAATATGGCTTGATTTTCCATTCATCGTTCATTGGCCGAGCATCTGCTAAGAACAAGGGTCGGATTGCTCGTTACCTTGCAAACAAATGCTCTATAGCGTCCCGGATTGATTGTTTTGCTGGTAAAATCTGAAAACGCTCTGGAGAAGAGCTCAGTTATGTCAGATATGTTGTAAAGTTATAAATTATGTGTCTTGATGTCCTATGTAGATGGTGCAACAACGGCCTTTGGTGATAAGCTTCGTGAACAGGTTGAGGAAAGGCTAGACTTTTATGATAAAGGTGTTGCCCCACGTAAAAACGTTGATGTAATGAAGGAGGTGATAGATAATCTGCAAAACAAAGGTATATTTTAAAGGTTTTTTTTGGGGGGGCAAAGAGAGTCCTCTATTGTTGGTGGACATGAATGTTTGATCGGTGCCTTCCTTTAGATGATGGGGAAGGGAAGGAGCCAGAGGAGGCCTCGGTAAAGAAAAGCAAGAAGAAGAAAAAGGCAAAGGGTGAAGAAGAGGAGGAGAACGGTGATGCCAAGTCAGAGAAGAGGAAGCTGGAGACTGCAGAGGAGAATGAGAAATCAGAGAAGAAGAAAAAGAAGAGTAAAGCTGGAGGAGACGATGAGACTGATGTTGGTAACAGCAAGAAGAAGAAGAAGAAAAAGAAGTCTAAGAGTGAAGACCACGACGAATAAGGACTACTTTAAAAACCTGAGCTAAATGTTTGCTCTTTTTTCCTTAGCAGCTTTAGATAATCTGTGCGACTTTTGGTCTGAAAACAATGCAAGATATGTTAAAATCTTAAGTTCTCCAATCATTTTAGACTTGTAGATGAATTAGTTTACCAGTCCTGCTATCCCATGAAAATCTAATATAAGACTGATTCAAGATGTACAAAAGTATTACACTGAAAACCAAAGCACAAATAGTAAGATAAATGAGTATGTTAAAAGAGAGAGAGACTCGCTTGCAGGGCTTGAGGAAGTTCTTGCAGGTCACACACATCAATCTCACTATGTCCCAAGTTGAGAGCTTATAAATAAGTAGCTCGAAAAGTCAAAGGACGATTTAATCGAATCTGAAAATGGGCCGAGGCTTAGAGGCCCACTAAAGGCGACAGAGAAAAACCCTAAACGAGAAGAAAGCATATACTGTCAAATAAGCATCTCTTCCACCCAGTATAAATTGAGCTGCCAGCCGATCCACCGCATCCTTTTTCAGAGCGCCTCCTTTTGCTACCTCCTCTCTCACTTCGTCCTGTCATTCCCCTCTCAGGTTAGTCCGTTTCTCGATTGATCTCTCGTTTCCCGTCGATCTATGTTTACAGCTCTTGATTGTAGTACAAAATACCTTGTTTCATTGAGTCGATGTTACTGATGGTTGTAATTTTTATAATCTGTCTGATACGTACCTCTTTCTTCTATCTGGTTTGATAGATCTTTTTGAGATAAAACTCTTATTGATCAAATTCCTTTTCCAAATATTTTGGGTTTACATTTCGATTTCACATTGGTGGTTTTACGCCAATTATACAATAGTAGTCGTGCGAATTACATGGCCTATTTTATATTATATCACAGCAATATTATAGTATGCTGCTGTATTTTTTTTACATATTATGTTGTATGAATTTTCGATGCTATGTTCGATGGATTATTTGGTTGTTGCTATGAGATTGAATCGGAAATCAAGAAGCTCACGTGTTTTCAATTTCTATCTTTTTAAAAGCAGACGTTTCCGTATTTGGATCTGTTTGGTATTTAATTATTTCAAGAGGTTAATTTATCTTTTTGTATGTGATTGCAGAGACAACCAAAAGCTCGTAAAAATGGTACGTCCTCTTTTTTTCTTCTTCTTGACGTTGTATACATTTACATAGTTACTTAAGGTCCTGATGCTAGACTAACTATATTTTTTATGCGCTTGCAGGTTAAGTTTACAGCCGATGAGCTAAGGAGGATTATGGACTATAAACATAATATACGTAATATGTCTGTTATTGCCCATGTCGATCATGGTATGAACTTGTCTATTTTTATTTTGTCAACAGTTCTGAAATTTAAGCATGTAATCAAATATTTCTCTATTCAGCTTTATATATCTGTTTAAACTAATGCAAACCTTTTTTTATTACCAGGAAAATCCACCCTCACTGACTCTCTTGTTGCTGCTGCTGGTATCATTGCCCAAGAGGTTGCTGGAGATGTGCGCATGACTGATACCCGAGCTGATGAGGCAGAACGTGGTATCACAATCAAGTCCACTGGTATTTCTCTGTACTATGAGATGACTGACGCTTCATTGAAGAGCTTCACTGGAGCGAGAGATGGTAATGAGTACCTCATCAATCTTATTGACTCTCCTGGTCACGTTGACTTTTCCTCTGAGGTTACTGCTGCGCTCCGTATTACTGATGGTGCTCTTGTGGTGGTGGACTGCATTGAGGGTGTCTGTGTACAGACTGAAACCGTGCTTCGTCAGGCCCTTGGTGAGAGGATTAGGCCTGTCTTGACTGTTAACAAGATGGACAGGTGTTTCCTTGAACTTCAGGTTGATGGTGAGGAGGCCTACCAGACTTTCCAAAGGGTCATTGAGAATGCTAATGTCATCATGGCAACATATGAGGATCCTCTCCTTGGGGATGTTCAGGTTTATCCAGAGAAGGGAACTGTAGCTTTCTCTGCTGGTCTCCACGGATGGGCTTTCACCCTAACCAACTTTGCAAAGATGTACGCTTCCAAATTTGGTGTTGACGAATCTAAGATGATGGAGAGGCTGTGGGGTGAGAACTTCTTCGATCCTGCCACTAGGAAATGGAGCGGCAAAAACACTGGCTCCCCGACCTGCAAGCGTGGGTTTGTCCAGTTTTGTTATGAGCCCATCAAGCAAATCATTTCTACTTGCATGAATGACCAGAAGGACAAGTTGTGGCCTATGTTGCAGAAGCTTGGAGTTCAGATGAAGTCTGATGAGAAGGATCTTATGGGTAAACCTTTGATGAAGCGTGTGATGCAAACATGGCTCCCTGCAAGTACTGCACTACTTGAGATGATGATCTTTCACCTGCCATCACCCCACACTGCACAGAGGTATCGTGTTGAGAATTTGTATGAAGGTCCCCTTGATGATCAGTATGCCACGGCCATCAGAAACTGTGATCCAAATGGTCCTCTCATGCTTTATGTTTCAAAGATGATTCCAGCATCAGACAAAGGTCGGTTCTTTGCTTTTGGTCGTGTTTTTTCTGGTAAGGTTTCAACTGGTATGAAGGTCAGGATCATGGGTCCCAACTTTGTCCCTGGTGAGAAGAAGGATCTGTATGTGAAGAGTGTCCAGAGAACTGTTATTTGGATGGGCAAGAGGCAAGAGACAGTCGAGGATGTTCCCTGTGGTAACACTGTTGCTATGGTTGGGCTAGATCAGTTCATCACCAAGAACGCTACCCTGACAAATGAGAAGGAAGTTGATGCACACCCTATTCGTGCAATGAAGTTTTCTGTCTCTCCTGTTGTCCGTGTTGCTGTTCAGTGCAAGGTCGCATCTGACCTTCCCAAGCTTGTGGAGGGACTCAAGAGGCTGGCCAAGTCTGACCCTATGGTTGTCTGCACAATGGAAGAGTCAGGTGAGCATATTGTTGCTGGTGCTGGAGAACTCCATCTTGAGATTTGTCTGAAAGATCTTCAAGATGATTTCATGGGTGGTGCTGAGATCATCAAGTCAGACCCTGTCGTCTCATTCCGTGAGACTGTCCTGGAGAGGTCTGTCCGCACTGTTATGAGCAAATCCCCTAACAAGCATAACCGTCTCTACATGGAAGCCAGGCCAATGGAGGAAGGTCTAGCAGAGGCAATTGATGATGGGCGTATTGGTCCAAGAGATGACCCCAAGATCCGATCTAAAATCTTGGCAGAAGAGTTTGGATGGGACAAGGATCTTGCAAAGAAGATCTGGGCATTTGGACCTGAAACCACAGGGCCTAACATGGTGGTTGACATGTGTAAGGGAGTTCAGTACCTGAACGAAATCAAGGATTCTGTGGTTGCTGGATTCCAGTGGGCGTCCAAGGAAGGTCCTCTGGCAGAAGAGAACATGAGAGGAATCTGCTTTGAAGTGTGTGATGTGGTTCTGCACTCTGATGCAATTCACAGAGGAGGTGGCCAGGTGATACCCACAGCCAGAAGGGTGATATATGCCTCCCAGATCACTGCCAAGCCCAGACTTCTGGAGCCGGTTTACATGGTGGAGATCCAAGCACCCGAGGGGGCTCTTGGAGGAATATACAGTGTCCTGAATCAGAAGCGTGGTCATGTATTCGAGGAGATGCAGAGGCCTGGAACACCGCTGTACAACATAAAGGCTTACCTGCCAGTCGTGGAGTCTTTTGGGTTCTCGAGTCAACTTAGGGCTGCAACATCTGGACAGGCCTTCCCACAGTGTGTGTTTGATCACTGGGACATGATGTCCTCTGACCCTCTTGAGGTAGGAACACAGGCTTCAGTGCTGGTGGCTGACATCAGGAAGAGGAAGGGTCTCAAGGAACAGATGACTCCACTGTCAGAATTCGAAGACAAGCTGTAAGCATCACAAAAGACTCTGTCTCTCATCTCACTCTGGTCCCGTTTGCTTTATTTTGTCTTTTTTATGGTAAACTATTTTGGTAATGATGGATTGGTGACTTTAATCTCTCTCCAGTGTTTTACTCCTAGTTGAGAACTTGTTTACTGTGTTCGCAAATATTTTGTCACACTTTCTTTATTCTTGTTTTGTTGGATCATTCATATATTCATGCATGAAAGAACCATTAGGTGCAGAGGAGATTGTGTTGAAGTTGACAATCTCTCGAATAGAGTTGACCATAAGTCAAATGACGACATTGCTGATTATAATAGTTCATAATAACGCAAATGGCAGCTGCGTTTAATCAAATCTCAATATGATAAAGCTTCCCTACATGACCAATAGAATCCTTTGATCTACCAAATGCACATGGACTCTCTCCAGACTCCAATGCACATGGACTCTCCAGACATCAAATTAACCAGAAACTCTCCAGTAAATTTACGTTGCCTGCTTTCGTAGATGTTGCCAATCTAAACCATGGATTCCATGGCAGCGAATGGCAGCGAGAAACATAACAAGAATTAAAATAGAAATTTAGGAAGATCACATGACAATTCCAATATGTATATTTTTCATCGACCAACAGAACTCACGAGGGAGAGTATCGTGATCATTTTACATGATTCTAGTAGAATCTTTATATAAGAATGAGCAAACGATCCACTGTAAAAAACTCTGTTTTGGATACACTCCATAGGACACTTATAATCAGCTGGAAGTCTGCAAAAGTTTTGACGCTGCAGCTAAGCCACTGAGTATGGCACCTTCAGTGTTTGGGCTAACACAGAAATCTCCACAGATTGCTAAATTTTTGCTTTTATCCCAGAGGCACCTCTCCTCTGTGGCTATGCTTTTGGCTGGAAATGCACTCCCCCTAAAGATAACAGATCAATAAACAGACGAGATTATAGAAGTACTAATTAAGAGTCAGGGTGCTCACCATCTGTGGGCTTTCATGAAAAAGGGGAGAGAACTAACGAGGCCTGAGCACTGAAATTCTTTGAACATCTCTTCAGATATTTTGTTTAGTGTTTCGTTCGATAGCTTTTGAAGGCCGGTCTTGGCAATAACACTGTTGGCATAGTCTGGAGTAGAATGCAGCATCCATCTTTCACTAAACAATCAAGATAAGAATCTAAAACACTGAAACAATCTTAACCCCATAAATTTGGAATTTGGTTACAACAGCACCTACTGGATTTTTGCATATTTAATTTGGTTAGTACAGTAAATTACTGTCAGTAATCAATACCTATCAGTCGACCGTCCAGGCTTGCTGCTATCACAGTGAGCCCATGTCAAAATCTTTGAGTTCTTGAAAGATAAGCCTTTTACTGGTATCTGATTCAAGAATCATAGAACGTGCAAACGACTGAAATTAGCCAAGGCTTTCACCATAATAATGTTTCAGCAAACTTATGCGCCAAAATACTAGTGGCTAATAAATTGATTTACCAACATTATAAGCAAATATCGTACCAACGACAATGGCTCCTTGAAAGCTAGCATAAGAGAGAAGCATGGTAGAACAGCAATACTTTGCAGCTTACTCGCCAACTCTGGTACTAGATTTAAGTCTGTGTTAGAAAAGCAAATAAAAGTGAGCAAAGAGAAATGTGGTGTAAAATAAAAACATGGTAACTGAAGAGGAATGGGTTACCCAGAGGTGGTGGGAGGCCGGTTACTTGAGTGAACCTTGGAGAAACAATGCTTTTATCTGATGCAACCACTCCATCGAAATGACCCATGTTTTGTCCTTCTGAATCTTTCAACAACCATGGTATATCTTCCTTCAACCATTCCAGTTTGGCAATGCCAGTTCCAAACAGACTTTCAATACCTAAGATGAAGATCACAGAGATGATACATAGACAGATGCCTCAGGGATTTGAGTTGAACGATAACCAAAAAAAAAAAAGAGAGTACCAGACTCATCACACAAGGCCTTAGAGATGGAGTTCATGCCCGGAACACCCACATACTTGTTTGCATCCCCTTCCTAAATAATAGACAAATATTGAAATAAGACAAAAGCTCAAACTCATTCCAAGATGAATTTTACAAGGCAGGGTGGGATTAATTGATGGAAAGACCTGGTGGGTGGCAAGAAACATGTTGGAGGCATAATCAAAACTCCCAAAAACTTGTTTCCATTCAGAAACAATACCTTTAGACTCCCACTCATGAACAAGGGCCAGTGCATCAGTGTTGCTCACACAGAAAAAGGGAGCCCCATGGTCGAACATCAACTCCTTACCATCTGGGCCAATCTCTCTGGTTGAAACGAGACAGAATTCAAAGGGAAACAGTTTAGAATTAGCAAATAAAGAAGCCCTCTACTTAAACATTATATAAAAGTCTTATCAACAAAAATTCCCAAGGGGGGAAAAAGGAACCTTCTTTGAGACATGCGTCCACCGGGCCCACGACCGGACTCGAAGATGGTGACAGAGACGCCATTCCTTGCCAGAGTCGATGCGCACACGGCTCCGGAAACTGCTCCGTTATAAAGAAATTGTTACTAATCGAACTCAAGAAAAAAAAGAAAAATAGTGAAAGAGAGTGAGAAAACCCACTTCCGCTCCCGATAACGGCGACCTTCATTGCTACGGAAACGCTGCTCATATGCTCCTCCTCCTCCTCCTCCTCCTAATTGCCGGCGAAATTCTGCTGGCCATAGGCCTCATCCTCGAAAATGATATCGTTTCTTATTTGGGCTATGCAACTGCGTCCCGTTCCAATTTGTGAAAACGGCAACCCTTGCAACAATTGGAAAAAGTCAAAGACAACAAGCAGAAAGAACATTAGATTACATACATCATAATCATACTAAAATTTTGTTCGGTAGAAAACAGTAATAGCACATTTTAATAAAATTATGAATTTACAATTCGCAATCAATATTTCTACTAACAAGTACCAAATACAGTTTTTTTTTAAAAGACATCAAGTAAACATTACATAAATCATTTGGTAATTACAAAACTAAAATAAAATGAGGCTTTCATCTATAAATTTTCTTTGTTGAGTCTTTTTTTGAAGTTCTCTTCATTTTTTTTAGTTTG
The DNA here is from genome assembly GCA_900406285.1 of Biscutella auriculata. NCBI lineage: Eukaryota > Viridiplantae > Streptophyta > Magnoliopsida > Brassicales > Brassicaceae > Biscutella > Biscutella auriculata. The sequence goes on along the minus strand of OVAO01000747.1, from coordinate 5,647 downwards.
ATTCTCACTAGTCATCGAGATATTTAGGAGGCTTGCTTTACGCCACTATGTGTATTAGCAAGAACATGTCCCAACTTTAGAAAAGTCTAGAACTTTAATCCGAACTCCTTCAAGTTCAAAAAAAAAAGTATACTAATGTAAAATTGTTGCTTTGATATATATATATGAAAAAGGTAAAACTCTCATTCTTAAGTGATAATATCAGTACCATGTGAATCTTGTGACTCAACAAGGTTCAATTTTTTGTGGAATCTTGCATTGTGATTAGCTTCACCACACACTTTGCAATGCATTACTCGTTTTAGTGGTCTATTCTTCTTCACAGGTGACTCGTTTATCCCCTTCTTTCTCTTATCCTTCTTACTCCTCTTCTTTCTTCCTGGTTGAGGTGGCTCGGGAGACGCATACACTTGTTCATTCGCTCCCTATGACCAGAACCTTGCGCCTCTCAATGGTGTAATTCCTTATGTGTAATTCCTCTTCCAAATTGTTGTCCTAAACCATTGATACACGAAATCCTCAACATCGAGCTTCAACTTCATGACCACTCCATACCCATGCTGACACGGGATACATGTAATATCCCACTTCCTACAAGAATACGTTTTGTTCTCCAAACTGACACGATAAGAACACCCATATAGAATGACTTCAAACATCACGTTCGTGCTCCTATGCACGAGAGACTCTCCCGCTCTATCATGCTCGGCTGCAAGAAATGACTGCACATACGGTGTGCATTTGCCCTTATGTTCATGAGCTCTAGCATCTCGTTTAGCTATAACATACCATGGCAAGTCGTGCAACTGTATCAAGCAGCGGGACTAAGGGCTTCTCTCTGGCCTTGATAATTATGTTGTTGAATGACTCGGTGGAGTTGTTTTGGACATCTTCACAATAAGTTCCAGTCTTGTAGAACGCCTTCACCATGTATTTAGTTCCCATAGATGTGCCTAACACACATTCTATGTTCAATTTTGGGCAATTCTAGCTCCACCGCTTGTAGCAATCCCTTATTACGAAAATCTACAAGTGAGTCAGATAATAATCAACAAATGAAATCAACACAAATCAAATATGAAAATCAAAGCATAATAAACAAGTGAATAATATAACCTTTTGACGATATGAAATCAAAACAAATCCTTCGACATCCCCTAGGAATAAGTCGACCTTAATCTTCTGCATGAACCAAAGCCAATTTGGCATGTGTTTTTACTTGAACCACAACCCAAACAATCGAGTATATAACATTATTTTCTTCTCGACCTAAAGCTACCAAAAATTGTCCTTTCATCTTGCCTCTTAAGTGGCAACCATCAACATCTATAAGTGGTATACAGGTCTTTCTCCATGTTTTACGAAGACAATCAAAACAAACATAAAATCTATCGAATGTGTCTATCCCTATCCCATTCATAATTGTATGAATCTCGACCGTGGATCCCAAGTTTGACACTGTTATTTCAGCCTCGTAATCTCTAAGCCGTTTGAATTGCTCATCATATTCTCTATCTATCCACTTTTAAGGCATTTCTCCTAGCGGTTTGACATTGAGGCATTGATACACTGATTTTCCTTTCCATTATTAGTTTTTCGATTTTCATAGGCATGAAATACTCTGGTTCCTCTCTAATCTTATCAATAAACAACCTAGCTATCACATGCACATTCAACATCTCACACTCACCATTAGGGACACATGAATGAACATTCTTGAACACTTTAACTTGTCATTTCTCACTACCTCCCGAAACAGAGTAGTAAATACGCCATCCACATTCATTTCCTACACAACTATAACCTATCTTGTTCTTGTCATACATGTATTGCTTGATATTTCGTCCAGTATTTAGCGCATAATCAAGAACAACCTCTTTGAACGAACTCCATTGAAGAAGATTTGACCTTGGAACAGATTACCGTCACCTCTTCTAATGTTCACTCGCTCTCGTCGATGTCTTCTCCTCGAATCTCCTAAAGAGGCACAAAGGTTTGTGAAAGTGTTAATCTTTGTATTACGATGAACAAGAATACTAAAGACTCGTATACACAAAACCGAGGAAGAAAAACGCAACTGCATCTAACTGAATCAAATACCTTCTTCTTCGTTCTCACTCTCAGACTCAGGAATGGTATGGTGACGAATCGAAGATTCGTCGATGAATCCGATTATCGTATCTTTGATGTTGTAGTCGTTCTCTTGCATCTTCATTGTCCGACTCTTTCTCTAATTCCTCAGGATATCCAACAAACTTCACAAACCGACATTGTTGCTTTAGAGTTCCTTCTTTGATTTGGGAATTTGGGGATTTAGACTTCTTTGACTAATAGCTTTTGATTATTTTATTGAATCTATTAATTTCATGGTCGATAGTAGAATATTAAAAAGAAACTCTACGGTTACCTAAAAAAAAAAAGATTAATATTAATATTTAATGTCTCTCTCCTTTAACTTAAAAACAAAGAGCCGCCTCTGCAACTCTCCGGACCGGTGACCTGCTGCTTCAGCGGTGGTGTTGCCGGTCCGGCATCTCCTCTTTCCTCTCTTTTTCCTTTGTTCAGCGACTAGATCTTCTTTGGCAATAGTGATTTTTCCTTTTCCGTCAATTTCGTTCTCTTGCATGTTGCCATCTCTCTTTTCTACTCCAATTTTGGTTCTCTCCGGCGACGATCCTGCTTTGCCTCTCCTCCTGAAGCCTCGGTCAGATCTACGCGTGTGGTTGATGCGATCGTGCTCTCGACGAGGCGGATTCGTGGTTGTAGCGTGATGGGGTTTTCGACCAAGTTAAGGTGATAGTTTTGGGGAAGGGTTCAGATGCGGTGGCTCAATGGGTTAGCTATTTTGAGTGGATTGAGTGCTGGTTTTCATTTTTGCAGAGACGGGATGGGTTTAATAGGATATGCTCTTGCCTTGTTTGAAGTTCTCGGTTAGTTTCGTAGTAGCTCGGTTTTAGTTTTGATTTTAGTTTTTTTTTTTTTTGCTCTTGTTCATAATCGTTTTAGCACGATTTTCTTTTGTCGATTGGTTTATGTTTTTGATTCATGCTTCGTACTTCGCGCTTTGTTTCTCGTCGGCATCCTCTACAAGAACCAAATATCAGATATTTAAGATCTGATTAGTATGCGTTCTGTGTCAAGCTATCGACTTTGTTTCGATAAACCTATGAAGGTTCCAAATGCTTGTTAAGTGTCTTGCTTCAAGAACGTTTACTCCTTAATTTCAGAAGTCTACTTCATCACAACGAGGACAGAACGAGCTGCTGATGTTATTGAAGTTTGTTGCTTTTGTTAATCATGTTATGATTTGTATAACCAATCTCGGTTTGTCTTTCAATCCTCTTGTAATTTTCATATAAATATATAATTTTTGAGATAAAAAGAAATATTAATATTTAATATTGTTAATATAAAACTACGCTTTACTTCTCTTTCCTTCGATTTGTTAAAGTGAATTTCTAGAGAAGAGAAGAGAAGAGAGTCTCACCAGTCCCATTTTCCGTGTTCAGAGGGCGGAGTGGAAGGTAGCTCACGTTTTGATTCTTCTTTAGATTCCACCATCGGTTTTCTGGGTTTTGATCCGCCTACAAGTTTATGAGCTTCCGTTTTTGAAGATGGATCTATCCTCTCAACGACAATCCCCTAATGGTTCTAGGGGTTTTCGACTTCAAGCTCCATTGGTAAGTTCCTCCTACATTCTTTCTCTTTGCCACTCCTTGGCAGGTTTGCATTACATCGAATCCGTTACGGATTTTCTGGGAAATTTCTGTGAAAAATGTTACCGACTTTGATATGTTTTTATGTTTTAATTACTTCTAATTTTGTTTCCTTTTTCAGAAACCCTAGCTAATTCTCCCAATTTGGTAGTATTTGCTCCGAAATAGGAACTCTCTTTGACAACTCCTTTTCCCTAATTGTTACTTTTCTCTGAATCACTATATGCATCTTTTTTTTTTTTTTTGCTTAATTATTATGTCTGCCTTTTTTATCTCTGAGATTGAAAAATTTTGCAGGTAGATTCTGTATCCTGCTACTGCAGAGTAGATTCTGGTCTTAAGACATTTGTAGAGGCCAGAAAGTTTGTTCCAGGATCAAAGCTTTGTATTCAACCTGATATCAATCCTAATGCGCATAGGCGCAAGAACTCCAAAAGGGAAAGGACAAGAATTCAACCTCCGCTTCTCCCTGGCCTCCCGGATGATCTAGCAGTCGCTTGCCTTATCCGTGTCCCTCGTGCAGAACATAGAAAGCTCAGGCTAGTGTGTAAGAGATGGTACAGGCTTGCTTCTGGAAACTTCTTTTACTCCCAGAGAAAGCTACTTGGGATGTCAGAAGAATGGGTTTATGTTTTCAAAAGAGATCGAGAGGGGAAGATCTCATGGAATACATTTGATCCAATCTCACAGGTATGGCAGCCGCTTCCACCTGTCCCCAGGGAATACGCAGAGGCTGTTGGGTTTGGTTGTGCTGTTTTAAGCGGTTGTCATCTTTACTTGTTTGGGGGAAAAGACACACTAAGAGGATCCATGAGAAGGGTCATTTTCTACAATGCCAGGACGAATAAGTGGCACAGGGCGCCAGATATGCTTAGGAAGCGACATTTCTTTGGTTGTTGTGTCATCAACAATTGCTTGTATGTAGCAGGTGGGGAGTGCGAAGGAATTCAGAGGACATTGCGCTCAGCTGAGGTTTACGACCCAAACAAGAACAGGTGGAGTTTCATTGCTGATATGAGCACTGCAATGGTGCCTTTGATCGGTGTGGTTTATGAAAAGAAATGGTTTCTCAAGGGTCTTGGGTCTCACCAATTAGTTATGAGTGAAGCTTATGACCCTGAAACTAATTCATGGAGCCCGGTTAGTGATGGGATGGTTGGTGGGTGGAGAAACCCATGCACTTCTCTGAACGGTCGGCTTTATGGATTGGATTGTAGGGACGGGTGCAAACTAAGGGTATTTGACGAATCCACAGATTCGTGGAACAAATTCATGGACAGTAAAGTTCATTTGGGAAACTCCAGAAACCTTGAAGCTGCAGCTCTGGTTCCACTTAACAAGAAGCTGTGTATAATCCGGAACAACATGAGCATGAGTGTGGTTGATGTGTCGAATCCTGATAAGAACAACCCTCGATTGTGGGAAAATATTGCAGTCAAAGGACAGTCAAAGAGCATTCTGAGTAACATATGGTCGAGCATCGCAGGGAGAGGAGTGAAAAGCCATATAGTGCATTGCCAAATTCTTCAAGCTTGACGAAAAGAAACACAACCAGACCTTATTTAGCTTCCAAGAAAAGACAGATACGTAGCAAAGCAACCCTCTGGTTTTATAGGCTCTAGAGATTTAACAATTTTCTTGTGACAATTGTTATAAGCTTTATTGTTGACATTTTTTTACCTGTGATTTGTAAATCTCAAGTATTTCGTCGTGTTACAGAAAAACATCAGATTTACTCCTGAAACACACAAAAAACATTCACAAATATTCTCTTATTGAAACTAAGAATTAAATATATCTTTGTGGAGAATAATATATATATAACTGAAGACCTCAAGTTTTATTTTCGCCACGAATAAGTAAGAAGTGCGTAATGAAATAATGCTATCTTTATATATATATATATATATATATATATATATATATAAATA